>JAGTTF010002448.1:0-18215 GCA_019095985.1 Streblospio benedicti | reverse complement strand
TACAAGCCCAAAATGCAATTTTTCCCGACCCCGGGGTGGATGTGGCCCAACTTGCTGTTAAAATCATAGTGCCCGTTTGGCACCCCTTATGATTTTTTTTGCCCTGTTTTTTCGGGGGGTTTTGGGGTTTTGATAATGTCGATTTTTTGTACTGATTTTTCCGTCCCTTTGTGGTTTTCCCTATTGAATGTTTGGAAAAAGCTTTTTTTATAGTTAACAGATGTTCTTGCCCTTTGTATACATACTTCTACCAGATTCTCAATGTAAATCGCTGACTTCTTATTTGTTGCACAATTTGCATGTCCCTCTATACACTACCCCTCCAAATTACAATCCCTCTGCTTCCCATGCTATGCAAAAAAGTTAGAGTTAGGGGAAAGGTTAGGGGAAAGATGAGATAAAAGTAAAAGTGGTTGAAGAAGCAGGAAGAAACTTAGAACAATCTTACCTGGAATGACAAAGGAAACAAACTGTGGCAGAGTAGACTGTTTGATGCATAGCATGGGAAGCCTCCCGCTATATGCGGTGGGTGATCGTGTGCTGCTATTTCATCCCCCAAATAAGCGTGATGTACTCCACGCGCAGCCATGGATTGGCCCCTTCAAAGTGATTGAAGTGGGTAGCGACAACATTATCAAGATTCAGATGCACACCGACACCCCCAAGTAGAGCGGGCGAGGTCCGTAGACCAATCAAGGAGAAATGGGTTAACACTAGGAATGTTAAGCCCTTCGTGGAAACAGAGGGCGCCCTTGTGGTTATGTCGCCGCAGCACTCTTCATATTCGGAGGAGGTCGCTAGTGCAAACCGGCGGCGCTTCTTTGAGCATTGGAGAGTCAACTACTAGACGGATCGCGGGGAGCATCGCTCAGTTATATGGGTGCGACTCCGCAGCTTGGTGTTAAAAGTTTCAACATAAACGCGACCCTCCTAATCTTTCCAGGCCGTGGCGTTTGAAATTGAAACTTGGGGGAGAGGGAGCGGTGTCGCGGAGAGGGGAATTCTACCAAACTGCGAGGAAATCTCGTGAGTTTGCAACAAGGGTGGAATTGCAACAGGCATAATAGTGTAACAGATACCCACCAAAATTGTGTTGTGTTGGGTGGAAGCCGGCGTAATGTAATAGGAATCATCAATAGTCAGTAATGGCTAGTGGCATATAGTCGGCATTGCCTTTAACAGGGCAAAATTGAAAGATCGTGGATTCGAAAACAAACTAATAGTCGCAGAAGCTTGGTGGCCGCGATAGTGGTCACGCGAGTGGGAATGTTTGATCAACCAGGTCGCGACCTCACACCAGTCGCGGGCCGAACAACCCAGGAGTAAGCGCTTTGTTAAAGATGTTTGCAGTATCGGCGGCGGTCGCGGCGGCCTAGTTAGAACCTTCGTCACTATGGTAACATAGGGCGGCGGGCTGCGGTTATGGGCGGCGGCGGCTAAGTAAATAATCCCTTTACTGGGAGCCGAGGAGGCGCGAGACAGTCGCGGCCTCCCCAGCCAAAACAAAGACACGCGTGTGCGCAAGTACTGGAACGGTCAAAGGTTAATCATCATGCGGAACGGCTGCCGATTGGTCGGTCGGCCCCATAAGCGGCAAAAGGGACCGGGGTACTATGTAGTATTGCCGGTGTGTTGAAATCATCAGTCGATTGACTGGTGGCAGTACAGTAAAGACGTGAAGGCGGATTTGCTGTATTTTGTTACATATTTTCAGCTTGTTGCGGTTTCAACACCTACTAATTGCCTTTTTCGTTTTAGGTAGGATCCTGGTGGATCTTCATCAGCGCAGCAGACGACGCAGGGGGCTGGGGCAGTCATGATGGCTGACCTAGGCCCTGATGAAGCAGCCGGGGGTGGGTCGAGGCCCACTTCCCCAACACGTGTGGAGGAATCGGTGGTCGACGATGCAGTCGAGCAGCCGATGGAAGGAGTTCAGGATGCTGATGGGGACGAGGTGCTTATGGCACGTATCGCCGCCCTGACGCAGGGAGTTGACGAGGGCGGGGCAGTTTCGGCTGTGCCCGACGATGAGGCTGCTGACGGCGAGAACGTCGACGCTGACCCGGAGGAGGTTACGCCTCCGAGTCGTTGGGCGTGGGCGGACCAAGTTCAGCAGGAAGAAGAGGGAGAAACGGAGCGGGACGTAGCGACCACTTCGCCAAAGCCTGACGGGTCGAAAGCCCCGCAGGTGGCTCAAGCGAATGCCGACCGAGAAAGAGGAACGGCAGTTTTTCGCCGAGCCGTACACACGTCAGGTGTTGTACGCCAACCGATACGTGGGGGAGCACCCCGAAGAAGGCATCCGTTACTTGGCGGACCACATCACCGGACTACCTCAACACTCTTACCAGAAGTCGGGGGAGCTGGGGTATGGAGGGGTGCGGCCACCTCAGTGGTTAGCATGAGCTCCCAATGATTTTCGCTCGCGGGACAAGAAACCGGAGCTAAGATGGCGTGCAGTAGGGAGGGTGGTGAACCAGACAGGTCATACCGCCTATCCCAAGTTGGTACCGGAGGTGACATTCTCGGCGGCCCGACTTCCAGTGGACAAGCTCACGCGCGAGAATGCGCAGCTGCTGTTCGTCGCTTATCTAGAAGCTGGAATGAGGTGTCCGGTCGCGGGATGCGAGCCTTGGGCAGCACTGGATGCAGACAACAAGTTTGCTCTGCCACAACCCCAGGCCATGTTGACTCGGGATCGTCAGTTTCTGACCCGGCGACCCGACAACTGCGCGAAGCTGGACGCGACACTTGTGTGTGCACCGCGTACCCAGTCTCAACGGGAGCATGGGTGGGATGGGTTTGAGTGTGTTCTGGAGCACTGGGCCCATTTCCACATGAAGGGAGGATGCTGTTTCTCTGCACCTTGTTGCAGTGGAATGGCGATTGAGATGCTGCCGTCAACATGTCAGAACGTGATGTTCCCGTCTCTGACAGCCGCCGTTCAACACATGGTTGTTGAACATATGAATGAGGTTGACCTCAAGAAGGCAGAACTCCTGGAGTCGCGGGAGAGAGCTCGCCATCGCGCCAAGAACCGGGACGCGAGGAGTGAGGAGGACGACGACGAGCGCTGGACGGGGGACATCAGTTCACCTCGTTCAGTCGCGCAGCAGCTGGTGCTCGAGTTTATGGGTATGTACGTATCCCATATCGGGCTACCGCAAGTCATCGGGAGGAAGAAATGGTTCCCTGACGCCAAGTTAGCGCGTGTGTTTGTGGGGTTCCATCTGCGTGGGGTCGACATGGACAAGCAGCCCTTGTGGGACGGCCCGCACAAAGACTGGCTTCGGATGTGCCGAGAAGATTTCGCGCGGTGGACGTCTGTGCTTGGCTCGTACGCGGTGACAGCTCCGAAGGGGCCGAGCCGGTACAGCGAGATGGCAGCGTCGCAACCGGTGCGCACCAGCAAAGCCGCAGTCTTGCCCAAGATCCCCAGGAAGAAGTCGACCGCGACTCGAGCTCCCGAGCCTGTATCCACACCGGTGCCTGCAAGGCATAGTGTGATGCAGGCCCTCTTCAAGTCAGTGAAAGGGCTCGCTGCCCCTTCACCGACCCCGACGTCAAGTCCGACAGCCAAGAAGTCGCCTGCTGCGACTATCACTTCCTCGTCGGAGTACCCTGCCACGGGTGCTGCCGGCACGGGCACACCACCTCCTCCATCGCGACCATCCCGATCGGGACAGCGTGGTGGGCGAGGCACTGGGGGAGAGAGTGGGGCTGCGCAGAAGCGTGGTCGTTCTAACTCCGCCAGCATCAGTCCAACATCCCGGGGAGGAAAGAAGCCCTCCATCGCAGGACATCTGCGCCACGACCGTGACACGTGGGTAGGTCGCGCTCTGGAAAAGGAGCTCCGCACTAAGGAGACCAAGTGGGCTCGGGATCGTGTTGGTCTCGACCAACAGCTCCTCACCCAAACCAAGAGAGGCGACGAATACAAAGAAGAGGTCGATCGCCTGCGCGCCGAGAGAGACGACGCACGAAGGGAGCGGAATGCGCTGCAAGCGGAGTTGGAAACTGCGCAGGGCAGCTGCAGGAAGCTCGCAGAAGAAGTTCAGGCTGTTCGCGAGGAACTCGCGGCAGCACGTGAAGAGGCCAAGCCAATGGCGTCCGAGTTGGCGTCATTGCATGCGACGGCGTCATACGCGATTCCGCAGGGGAGTTTGCGTGTGCGCCACACTTCAAGTCGGGCGGAGCTGCAGTGGTTGTCCGAGGGGGAGCTGGTTTGTGCCGCTGGTGCGACCGCCGACTTTCGGGTAGCTGACTGGAGGTCACTACAGGACCTGATGAACGCTCAACGTGGGGAGATCGCCAATGCGTGCGATATGCTGACTGCCCACAAGAAGGCTGTTCCCGCGTTCGACGTGCACTCGGCAGTCTACACTTGTGTACGACAGCTGGTTGCGGGACTCAAAGACTACATGCGTCAGACTCTGGCCCCTCATCTTCCAAGCACCACATCGGCAGAACTCTCTCTGGCCGATGAACTCCACGCGGTGCCCGAGCGCTCCTCGTCTTGTATCGTGGTTGACAAGCTCGACACGACTACGGACGGGGACGCTTCATTGCGGCAGGAGTTGGCCCTTGCACAGCAAGAGGCCAAGTTATGCAAGGAGTTCGCGCAGCAACGAACAGCCGACATGGACCGTATGCATCGGCAAGGCGCGAAGAATGCAGACCACATTCGCGAGATGTCAGCCACCTTTCAAGAATTGATCGGCAACCTGCGCGACATGACGCTGCAGCATCGCGACTCCAAGGGAGATCGCGACCCCGGGTCTGATAGCCCACAAGTGACTCTGCAGTCCGCCACCCTGGAACAAGAACTGGACGATTGCTATGATCGGTTCCAGAGCATCGGAGCAGCTTCAGACTCCGTTCAGATGACCAAGAGGTCTGAGAAGGCCGGCGGCGGGGTGGGAACGTCGGGGGCGACAGGAGGGTCTAGGCCCAATCGTGCGTCCTCACGAACTCTCAGTTCGTCGTCGTCCAGCCAAAGTCGTTCGTCCAACTCCGTGCGAGTATGGACGTGACGTCCCACACCGGGGGTCCGACTGTCGCTCCTGCAAGTTTATCAGGAAGCGGCGACCGGCGACCCTGAAACCATTTTCAGGTGCTCGAGGGCCGAAGTGTGAATCCCTGTTCCGTCATCCGCAGAGAGGGAGGCCTCGCGCCTCAAGCACAAAGGGATTAAGTCCAGCATTCCGCTGGCCAAGAAGTATGATGTGCAGGGTGGGAAAGGAGCATATCAAAGCCGACCAGCGGGTCGAGGGTGATATTTTTCACTGAGTTTAGGCGGCACTAGTGGGTGTTGGCCGAGGCTTACCCAAAAACGCCGGACGTCCCTATCTTGATGGCTGGGACATCAAGGGAGTAAACTAGTTCTCCTCGCAGGTGGTGGGCCAGTTACCACCCCCGTTTGCTGTGGTTGGGCTTTTGAGTCCAAGGCGATCCGACCTACAGTGGTTTTCGTATTGTTTGCCGTCGTATCGTACTCTACGGTACACCATCGACATCATAGCCGGCGGCCCCTCCATGTAGATTGGGCTGTTTTGTGTACGGCCCTATTCCAAATTTCCCTTCCGACTTGTTAATAAGTCGCTGGTCCTGTTTCCCCCCTCCTATTTTTTTTAACGGTGTCACAGTCCTGCTGCGTTTCACTTTTACACCAGGTGGATAGAGTTTTTGCTTTTATATATTTTTCAGGTGCTCGGGCGGCAAGTGTGAAAGACCAGGCCCAAGCCTGGGACCCCACCAGTGTCGCAATGGAGTGTGGAAGAGGGGCCAGCCCTGATCATTGCCGTGTCTTTGGATACCACTGTTTCGTAATGAGCAGTCGCGGAAGTCCCCAAGCCTAATGGAGTGTCGTGGAAACTAGTTCTCAGTAGGTCCAGTCCGACCAGGCACCGCCCAATAAAGTATGCTGGACTGGGTTTTCTTATCCCCTTTGGACACTTTTCACCAGTACACTATAGTACTGAGACTTGGCCAAATGGGGTCAGTAAGGGAACCAACATAACCTATTACCTTGAGGATGAGCCTTCTTTCAAGGGATCACCCCCTCCCGTGGGACGCCGTCGCCCTGATCATTCTAGCCTCGGGCTAGTGCGTAGGGGCCTGTCGTGAAACCAGCTTATTTGGCCAGGCACTGACCAGTATGCTGGGCCGGTCGCCTGTACTGGGGTACCAGTTAACGACTAGATTCCAAGGGATCAGTTTCGCTTGTCTTCGGGCTAGTGTAAATTCAGCTACCCTGGTCAATTTACATTAACATACAGTTTAGCACTTTACAACCAAAGGATAATATAAACAAGAAAACATACTCCGGGCTTCCTCAGAACTGTCAATATTACCAAACATAAATGTCTTACCAATACATGGGGGGCAAACAACAGCTTGTAATCTTATTCAGACTTTTAGTGGTAATATTGACAGTTTTGAGGAAGCTCAGCGTATGGGAGAAAGCTTGCAAGTTTTCTTGTATATAGTATCCTTTGGTTCAAAGTAATAAACTGTATTGTTATGTAACATCTCTCTCTCACTTCGTTCCGGGTAAATCAGACGTCAGCATGCTCAATTTTGCGATTGACACTCCAATCTCGTGGTCAATTCCTACAATCAACGCCACTGGCTTACTACTGGTCGTTCACAATTCTTTCACTATAGAAGGTTTCATTCGATTTTGCTTTATATAAGCGTCAGTCGTTAACCAATGCCATTCCTAATCGAACTATAGCCCATCCCCTAATATGCCAATACAAATTAGTCACCAGAAAATACACACTTTCACTTTTTCCAGTCATTTTTCTTACATTTAGCGTCAAATTTGCGATCTAGTGAAAACAGTACCAAACGTGCTGCCACCTGGTGACAGAAAAGTCTCAGGCGATGGACATTGAAAATGTCTGAAAATATTAAGACAATTATTGTAAATTTAAATGGATTTAGCACAAAAATAGTGATAATTGTTAGAGACTAGCCTACACTTCCAAAAACTGAGCGCACAACACGTGGTTTGTGGAAAAATAAACATAGTACCCGCCATGTTGACAGTACTGATTTCCATAGATTCAAACAATAAAAACAGTTTTGAATGTTTGTTTTTATATCCGTATCCTTGGATATTTAATAAAAAGTTAGGGTGTAAAACATAGAATATTTATTCGATAAAATGTGGAATGGCAAATGAGAGGTAAAGTTTTTATTTCAATATTTCTTCTAGGGACGCTCACTGCGGTAGGAGTTGGCCCTTGCGCAGCAAGAGGCCAAATTGTACAAGGAGTTTGCGCAGCAACGGACGGCCGACAAAGGATCGCATGCATCGGCAAGGCGCGAAGAATGCGGACCACCTTCGCGAGATGTCAGCGACTTTTCAGGAGTTGATAGGCAATCTGCGCCGACATGACATTGCAGCATCGTGACTCTCTAAGGGAGATCGCGACCCTGGGTCTGACAGCCCACAAGTGACGCTGCAGTCCGCCACTCTGGAGCAGGGAGCTGGACGATTGCTACGATCGATTCCAGAGCATCGCGGGGCAACTGAACTTCTGTCCAGATGACCAAGAGGTCCACGAAGGCCGGGTGGCGGGATGGGAATGTCGGGGGCGACAGGAGGGTCTAGGCCCGATCGTGCGCCCCCACGAACTCTCAGTTCGCCATCGTCCATCAGAGTCGCTTCGTCCAACTCCGTGGGCGAGTATGGACGTGGCGTCCAGCACCGGGGTCCGGGACTGTCGCTCCTGCAAGTTTATCCAGGACGGGCGGCGCTCAACTGCAAAATACCACCGGCCAAGGGAAATGGAATCCTGTTCCGTCTGCATCCGCAGAGGCGGCGGCTCGTGCCTCCAAGAGCAGTGGGGCGAAGTCCAGCATTCCGCTGGCCAAGAAGTAGGATGCGCCGGGTGGAAGGAAGCATGTCAAGCCGACTGACGGGTCGAGGGTGATGTGTTTCTGTTCAAGTTGAGGCGGCACTAGTGAGTGTTGGCCGAGTTTGCCCAGCAACGCCGGACGCGGCGCGGCGAAATCTTGATGGCTGGGACATCAAGGGAGTAAGGGTTGTCCTCGCAGACGGTGGGCCAGTTACCACCCCCGTTTGCTGTGGTTGCTTTTTGAGTCAAGGGCAATCCGACCTACAGTGGCTTTCGTATTGTTTGCCGTCGGCTAATCGTACTCTACACGGCACACCATCCGACATCGTAGCCGGCGGCCCCTCCATGTAATTGGCCCTTTTGTGTATGGCCCTCTTCCAAATTTCCTTCCCGTTTGTTGTTAATAAGTCGGGGTCCTGTTACCCCCTCCTATTTTTAACGGTGTCCACAGTCCTGCTGCATTTCACTTATACACCAGGTGGACGTTGGGGGAGAGTTTTTGTTTTTGTATATTTTCAGGTGCTCGGGTCGGCAAGTGTGAAAGACGGCCACAGAGTGTGCGACCCAACGCGAGATGTAGTGTCAGCTCGCGGACTTAACTGCACTGCAGTCGTGAACTCCCAACAATGCACGTAGTGGAGAGAAAATGCGGTGGTGTCCCGAGTGCCGCCCCGGGAGTGTACACTTTGGATAGTTTGTTGTTTCGTTAATGTGTAGTTCCCATGCAGGTAGGCTATACCCCGTAAAAAAGCGGTGTAGTCCTAACTCCGTGTGAACTGGGGGGGAGTGTGTAAGCCCAAAACTAGGTTCTCAGTAGGTCTCCAGTGCTTTGAGGTTGCAGCCAGTCGCTAGTCGGATAGCACATAGGGGCTGGTAACCTATTACTTTGGGATAGGCCTTCTTTATTATCTGATGATTTAAGCTAGCCGGTGGCGAACCCCCCTCCTCCCCGTGCCTGGGACCGTGTAGCTTCGTAAAGGGCCCCCTTCGCTGCATGTCAGCATGGTGCGAAGTCCCCCTCCCAAGAAGGGGCCTGTCGTGAAACCCGGCCTGGTAGTCACCAGGACACTTGCCCAGTACGGCTGGACGGTGGCCTGTACGTGGGGTACCAGTTAACACAACGAGGAGTAGTAAGAAACCAACATCGTCAAGGGATCAGTCGTCAGTCGCGCGTCCCTAGCCTCGGGCTAGTGGTGTCACGAATCAGCACAGCACGCGGCCCAGTGACCATCACAGGTCGCACTGGCGCCCCGCGACCGATTCCCACTTTGTTTACACTATGACTAGAAGTTGTGGACCCAATCACTTGTTTCTGAACAAGGGCGGATGATTCCTCGGGCTTCCATTCTGTCTAACTCAGCCTTCAGTGTCGGGTAGCACGCTCAGAGCACAGCACGTGGGGGTAGCTGTACCGGTTTAGCATCTGGTGACACTTTTAGCTCTGCTTCGCCATCGACCAGGCCAACCTTGCCGTCAAAGGTCTCCCTCGGAAATATGGCCTTTAAGTCGCCCAAGGGGGATCTCCCTGTGCGTTTCCCCAATGGAAGGTAAGTTTCTCCCATTTCTGTCGGAGGTGATTGTAGTTGATGTCAGTCTCTTCTGTGATGTGGACTGTCTTCTGCTCACATTGGATATGTCTCTGTATGCAAGCATCTGCGATGGTCACAAGGCTGAATAGCCTGCAAAAAATCAAGTCCCAGTATCAATTCCGAACCAAGCTCTGTAATTATGATTCTTGCTCTTCTCCTCTGATTGTTGCATCGCACGTCAATCTCTAGCTTACCGCATGCAATCATATCGGTACCAGTCACACCACGGAGTGTTGCATTGGTTGGCTCAAGATCGTCACGACTGAGTCCGATTTCTTGGAGCATTGACATGGGCATACAATGCCGCCATGGCTCCAGTGTCGACTTTTCCCTTGCAGCTTCGTGGGTATGTGCTGGATGAACTCCACAGTGGCAAGCACTTCGCTTGTGTTGCCTTGCACGTGGTTGACGGTCACAATGCCAACATCATGGGTTGATTCGTTATCACTGTAATCACTATTGTCCTCGACAGTTACTGCGTTTTGTTTTTTTTAGCGTTGCCTTTTGTTTGAGTAAACAGACCAGCCGTAGTGGCCTTGTTTTGAGCAGAAAGTACACTTGAGTCCTTTGCCGGGGCGTCATCTCGGCGATGTGGGCCTCTGCCACACCAGCGCAACGCTTACCAGAATTATCTTTTATGCTGCAAACTGGCTTCTTGGGCTTATGAGATTCTTTGTTTCGGGCAGGTGCGGTGCAGCATCGTTGTTGAGAGCGTTTAGTTGTCCCTTGAATACGTGGCACTGACCTGCTGAGGCTCAAAATGTTTCATGGTCACTGTGACAGCTTCATATTGCCGTAACAAATTGAGGCATATTTTAACTGACATATCTTTGCTTCTTGGCCATCAGTTTGCGTTTGCAGTCAGAGTTAGTGCAACCGTTTATGAGTTTGTCCACAACAAGGAAATCGACCCTGCAGGAAAATCTGCAAGTCTATACAGCTCCATCATGTGACTGTAATACGTAGTGGTATTTTCACCGGGGCTTTGACGAACATTATAGAAGTCTTCTCTTCCCTCCTGAAAGAATGTGGTGTGTGTGTGAGACAATTTTCAAGGGTGTCAGTAGCTGAGTGGGGGGTTTTGACTTCCACTGTTGCATCTTCAGATTGTTTGGCCTCGATTAGTGTCTCAGCGTGGGCACCTGCCCAGATAAACACAGTGTTGAGCTTAACTGAGGTCAGTTTCCTCAGAGTTCATCGGGCCAGACAGGGATCCTTTCAACCTCCTTCTGCCACATGCGGCATTGTTGATATGCCTGACTTGACGTCCACTCCACTTTCGTTTGTAGCCTATACTTGAAGCCTTCAGACATGATGCAGATAGACTAATGAAAGTGTTTGAGTAGATCTATGTGTTTTGACACTGGCACAAGTTGCAGTTGGTAGCTAGCCTTGAAAGTTTGTGAGATAGTGAATTTCGAAATCTGTTTCTGATACCAGCACTGACCTGCTTCACTAGTTGTATTCTCACTTTTCAAAGTCCACACTGTCTCCTCTGGCACAAAAAAGGTTTTCAGCACATGTCTGGGGTCACTTGTTTTGTTTTCAACTGATTTTTTATTGTTCTGCGCATGTGCAGTTAATTAAACTGTTTGAAATGTATTTTTTACAAATTCTAGTCTAGCACATGTTGCCACATTGTAAAGATCAATAATCAATGACGTCACAACAAGGGGAGTATACCATACTTCATATGCCAATAGATCTAGGGATACATTACATGAGTGTACATGTATTACATTATTACAACACCTTGGTCTCACAGATGTTTGCTGAAATAGGTGATCAATCTCAAGTACTTCACCAACGACGCACGGACTGTGATTCAGGGAACTTCGCGTATAGCTCTAGTGTTTTGGGACTTTATACACATTCCTTCGGGAGCGTGACTCGATGCCCAAGAAAATTGTCTCCATAATGGACCAGCTGGACTTTTTTTGGATGCATATTTTGCTCTCCCCCATTCAAACTTTTTGGTCCTTCTTTGGAGCATGGTGAGGGGCACAAAGCCCAGACCTGACATAGGAAAGTGTCCAGGTTGGCCACAAGCTGATAGTACCTGTACTCTTGGGTCTTCAAAGGAGACAGAAAGGAGCAAATCGTCTGCATAGAAAAATGAGGTTCTTTTCCCCGCCATGCCTGCCAAATACCCTTGAGTAACAGATATAATAAACTGGAACTAAATTTGAAGACCATTGGAAGATAGGTGAAAGAGCGATAATCCTGCAGACTATCCCCAAGTTTGAAGGCGAGATATTTAATAGAATCTTCTGCCACTGCCAATGATGATAATAAGCTGATGGAAGGCTAAGGCCACTTTGTAGGACTACTGGCATTGTCTTTTGCAGGTTCCTCAAAGCTCCCCTTTAAGGCGCTCTAAACTCTCATCCACTGAGGACGTATATAAGCTTGTGAAGGCGACTCTGCTGTTCAAAACGCGATAATCAACAAGTCTGTAGTCGAATTCCATCTTTTTATATTCAGGCAGGCAAGGATGGGATTTATGAAACTTTTTCTTGACGAGAAATGCTTATGAAGTTCCATTGTGACAAGTACGTACAATTTATTCCCTAAATTGGACCACTTTTCCAGTTGTTTTCTGGCTTTCTCAACTTGCCCTAGCAAAGACGTACAGGCGCAGGGCTGATGGTGCTTCCATGCCGGGTTTTAAGGGATAAAGGGTAAAGGATAATCGGCATTATACCCAAAATCAATGTCCCACATTATAAAAACATTTTGTAGCTGTCCAAAACTCTTTTTTCTTCTAGTACATCACCCTTAATCATGCACTCAGAGAATTCGATAGGTCTGATGGTTTCGGCCCCCAATACTGTCCTGTATTTCTTGGATCTGAGACTGTACGATGCGGGTTGGTTGGAGGCTTGTTTTACAGTTCCATGATCAGGAAAACATGTTCATGTCCAGGGCCAAATCGTTCAGGCCCTGAACATGAACGTCTGATTCTCATCAATCCTTTCGTGAGTCTGTTCATGATGTTCGGGTTCCTGTGACGATTCTGGTGTGAATAGCATTGCACCCCCACTGCATCCATGGCACTTTGCCCTGACTGGGGGTATTCATCTTCTTTTCCTGGGCACATGTAAGCCATCCACTTCCAGGGTGCAAAAAAATCATCATCCAATATTTCCGCTTGTATTGAAATAAGTTCCTCACTTAAGTCAATGCTGTTGGTTGAGATATTATTCACCAGCAGTGGCACGTATCCTTCATTGATGGTTGCTACTGCTCCTTGTATCATAATTGGATGATCAGTTAGTTTTGTACATGGTATTTCTGCCACTACTCCGTCTAAGTCTTTTTGTGTTCATATGGGGGCTGCTAACTGTAACGTTGATCAACATACATGTTCCAAGGTCCAGTTGTCCAATATCTAATTCATGCTGGTCATGCCTAATCTGCAAGGTGCCTGGGATCCCAACGGTTTTGCTGGTGTAATCTAATATCACTTTTGTATCTTTCAAGAAAAGGACATTCTATGATGATCTTGGTTACCTTGTTTACCTGGTAAAAATCACATCTACGGCATGGATCCCAGAGAATAATAGGGGTAGATTGTTGAACGTGTTCTCATTGTCCCACATGCAGTCATACTTTTGGTGTCTGTGGACCCTGTAGTCTTGGGGTGGTGGAGCCTGTTAAATCCTCTTTTAAGCTTGAGGGAATTACGCAAATATCGCCCGCTGTCCCGAAAGAGCTATGTATGGCCTCTCTTCTCTTGATATCTTGATTAAGTTTGACCCCACAAGATTTAATCGGACAGATTATGTCTGAATGGCTCACGCCTATTAAATTTACATCCCGAATGTCTCAGTCTGTGTGTGGTGAGTCTCACTACAGACCCTGTCTAGTTTTAAATGCTGATTGTCAAGCCCCCCCCGCCATTCAACATGTTGACCGAGGAGTTATCCACCGGGTTTGGTCCTGGCTTGGTATGTTGCCCAACTTTTGTGAGCCGTGGCTTGCAAGTGTGGCAGAATGGCAATGCATTCGCTGAAGGTTTTTTAAATTAGTGAGGCCCTGGATACTGCTGATATGGGGGTCTGTCTCCCCATAGTTCTGTGGATGTGAATAGCCTCTTCCCATATTACGATTGGCAAAACCCTCGGCCTTGCCCCCTTCGCATTGGACAAAAATCTTGCAATGTGATTTGGTTCCCACAGCATGGGAGATGGGCCGGGGAGACTGGTTTTGAGTGGCTAATACACAATTGACGTTCATGGCATTTTACTCCAGCCATCCCTTGAGAATCTAATACACAAGCGAGGTTGTATGCCTCCTTCTAAGTCATAGGATTAGCTACGGAAGTGTATGTACGTAAGACAGGCTTTAAGCCATTCACAAAAGAAAATTGTAGCAACATCTCCTCGGTGACATTGCAGTGGAACAACAATGCCAAAATAGCGCTGTAGAATTCATACAGCAATTCGTTTTTCCTCCTGTTTCCGGTTTACTAATTTTGACAAGCACCTTTCTCTCTATATTTCCAGACTGAAGGCTTTTCTGAGAATGCTCATTATTTTGCCGTATGAGTCCTTACATTTCGCTGGGGTTTGTGTTATTAGCTGGTACACAGGCCCTTCTAGTAATATTGAGATGAAGCTAATCTTTGAGCCTCCGACATAGCTGCCAGGGCAAAATAGTCGCGTAAGGCCCTTCAAACAACCCAAAATCATCAGAAGCTTTTCCGCCAAACTTGGGTGAAGCAGGGACATGGGGTTTTATCAAGTTCCTATTAGCACTAGATGTGTCCTTTGCCTCCTTCTCCAGAGCCAGAGCAGATTGTGAGCTGGACATGAAGTTGGCTCAAATTGTGTAAGGCAGCCACCATCCTGTCCATAATTAGGGTGGTCAAAAAAACTTGTTTTTACAGGAGCCTTGTCAAAGTTGTTTTAAAGTGTTCCTTTAGGCCTAATATCATGTGTGATTTTTCCTCCCTCTAATCGTTTGCAATTTGCATATTTTGATGAAAATCGGGTAAAATCACAGATTTCCGATCATTGATTGCATGTTTAACACCTAATTTGCATGTTAAGATTTTATGTTGATGATTAGGTCATTTACATCTAGTTTACACAATATAACTCACAGGATGCTATACATATGTTGTCATTATGATCCACATATCTGAAATACAGCTTATTTTCTGAATATGGAGCAAAATGAGGAATTGTCTTCCATTGAAATATGATGATAGAATCACGCCATTTTGGATTACATGAAATCATTTATCATTGATGACATGATTCAGATTGGATTTTTTTTAAACTTTAAAAGCAAGAACCTCATTACAATACTAGTTGATGTATCATATCAGATTCAAATGTTGTTTTTATTAAGCTATGTACAAGGGTAGATTGTCAGATGGTGTACTTGTCCCTAGGATGAAAGGGAACATTGTGCCATGAATATCAAAATGCATTTTTTTTCTGTACTAATCTAATCGTCTGTACTCACCCAAATAGTAATAATTTTATATTTGTAAATGGAAGTAACAAAAAATAGGAGATTGTCTGCATAACAAACAGTTCAAAGCATCATACTCCTTTAGTTATAATGATCTAGAAAACCCCACCATTTAGACAACTGAATCTGATATACTTAACAAATGATTTGGGCCAGTTTCTCTAACTCACCAGTTTCTCAAAATACAATTATGCCTGAAAACCTTGAAGAAGTGGTCAACCACGTGTTGCCTCTGCACATAACAAATATTTACTTGGTCTGAAGTCAGAAAAGTAGAATGACCAAAAAGGCCATGCAGTAAGTCTTAGATCCAGTATCTAAAATAGAATATTTCAATGAAAGACAATTCCCTCATTTTGCTCCAATTTTTAAAGACAAGCTTTTATTTCAGATGCGTGGATCATAATGAGACGACATATATATAGCAACCTATGAGTTCTATTGTGTAAACTAGATGCAAATGACATAATCATCAACATAAAATTTCAACATGCAAATTCTGGAAAAAATCACAGATGTTTTAGAAAGGAACAACACTTTAAAACAACTTTGACAAGGCTCCTGTAAAAAACAAGTTTTTTTAACCACCCCTAGTCCATATGTTGGTTATATTCACGGTGTGTGACCGCAGTGTCAACCTTGTCAGAGAACTGGTCAGGGTAACCCCCTGTCAGATAACCACGAGGTGTTGTTATGGTGTCCAACTTCCGGTTATCCACACCTGGCTTCTGTATGCCTCATTGGAATGTCTGTCAAATATAAGCTGAGACGAGGGCAATGTTTTGATCCTGGCTTAGCTTTGAGTGAGTTTCGTGGTTGATTTTGTATGGTTTGCAATTCCATGTCCTTGGTCAGCGCTGGCTATGGGACCATCTTCTAGTCGTGCTGCATCAGGCTGATGATTTGCATAACTGGTCTTCTGTGCCGTTTTTGAGCCATGATTCTGGTACACTGGGGTATTGACTGCTACGAAGACTTGCCCGTCTACTATCTATATACCTGGGTCCGCTGGGTTGTATGCAAATCATGTAAATGACCACAACTAGCTGTAGGTCTCAACTCGCCGCTGTTGAATTTTTTCTCCATATCTACTTTCCTGTGACCCTGGGTTCTGTCACCAGAAAGATCCCTGTATTTCGGCTACAACACTGCAGGTTTTGGCTTCACAAATGATTCATAGATCATTTTATATGAAGACTCGTGTGTCTGGTCCCCTGCCGGGCAAAGGTCCGGCCTCTGTCCATCTGTACTTTGAGGTGCAATTTGTTTTGGGGAATTCATCTGAAGGTTCCTACGTCCCTTTTTTGGGTTGAGGTAATCACCCTTTTCCCCTTTGATTTATAGATGTTGTGGAGGCTGCAAGGTATAGGTCTTCATCAAGTTGGTAACCACTGGTCTCCTTTGGCTGCACCTGTGGTAGTAACTGTGTCCATTCATTCTGTGTGTCGAGGAGGGTGAAACCTTCCCTGTACCGCAGAGACCCAGACATCATGTCTCCTCGAACATGTGGTGTTGCTATGGGGAGCAGCTCGATCCTTCAAGTGCTGGCGTATGTCCCAATGATCATACTCATGAGCCAGTGTCTTCACTTCGGTCTTGCTATCAACACTTGGGTCCCAGGGAGGGGGGCACAGGGCTGGGACTGTGGGTCTCCGGTCAGGAGGGTCCTGCTGGAAGCCACCCTTTGCTATCTCATTGGATGCACCCAAAACAAGAGATACATTGTCATTATTCTTCACTGGGTTACCATGGGTGTGATTTGTGGCTTCAATTGCCGCTCTCCTTGTATTGGCACCCAGGTCCTCCATCCCTAAGATGTCCAAATCACCTGGCTGCTGGTCGGTTGAGGGCCTTCTCCTTGAACTGCCAACTGGGTCTTCTTCTTGATATCCTGTGTCCCGTGGGTCATCGAGCGGTGGTGAATCCATTTCCTTCTGACCTCTGTCCTCCCCCGACGATTGGGGCTTGCGCAAACTCATCGTTGTCGCCAGTAGTATTCAATTGTGTCAGCAAAGCATGCTCCCCTTTGGCTGTATGGTTGGTAAATCATATGTGAGCCATCATCGTCTTGGGCCCTTAACTGAGTAATATACTCCTGCCGTGTCCTTTTCAAGTCAGTGATGTTATCACGCATCACACGCATACTTTTTCAATCCGACTGATCTTCGCACAGTCTGTGCAACAGCAGTCATCGACGTGGTCGTTCTGTCCTCCCAGACTTCTGTGAGTGTTTGTCAATTCAATCCATTCAAGATGCCTCCTCTTGAGATTGGTATTAATCTTTTCAAATTTGGATTCCACATCTGTGGGACCGAGAGGTGCTCAGTCACTGGCCATGGTTTGGTTATAACCGACAGGTCGCAAGACTACTAGCGACTGTCTATGACTCGACAATGCAATCGGAGGAAAGCCCAAATCCCATAAGATTTTGGAGTGGCTCGTTGGGGACTGTTGAACCACTTGATATGGAAAATGCCATTTGTTCAATTTAAGTCCTTTGCTTCTAAGGTTATACTGAGACATTGGATGACAAAGGTAACAAAAAATAGATAAAAACAAAACACAATAACACATAGAACAAAAACAAAATATCCCTATAAGCTATGGTGCATCATGTTAAAACAAAACACAAAAACGGCTACACTGATTACCATGACAATGAGGAAAGTGCATAAAGCCATTTTGTTGGTAACTATAAACACACTGCAGCGAGACCCACTAATCAAGGCCGGTGTGACAGTGGCTGAGATTGTACAAAAATAGCCACGTGAAGTTTACAACAATCTCCCGCCACTGTTTACTCACAAGTTTGTCCACTGTTTACTCACGACTTTGTCCACTGTTTGCTCACAACTTTGTCCCAGTAATGTCTAAAGAAAACTGCTACGTTTGAATATCAAATTGTGATGAAATGACAACGTGTAATCAAATGTACAGGGGATTAACACATGTATTCTAAATATAAAATCAACAACCATTAATAAAGAAAATGTCAAAAGGAACAGAGACCAAAAAGCCAACTTATGTCTGGCTTGTATGTGATTTTGAGGTAGTCTGATTATTTTGTACAACCGCTCAATTGTAAAAGCACTGTTGTGAGATTGCAAACGTTTGTGAGCAGAATTACGGAACTAATTTCTTTTCAAGGCTTGTATGAAACCTGTTGTTGGCAAAGTTGAAACAATAAACCCACAACACATCTGCAGATCATGGATGGATCTATTGGACAGAGTGCAAACGTTGGAATTATGCAGGTGAATATTAGGGATGGATA
>JAGTTF010002433.1:0-14529 GCA_019095985.1 Streblospio benedicti | reverse complement strand
CACCAATATTATGTTTTTGTAGGTTCTGTAGTCATTCATAGCTGAATTCATCATTTTCATGGCGGCCATTTTGAAAAATGGACATAAATAACTGCTGCCCAAGGTAGATTTTAGCATCCGGTGAATTTGAGCTCTATGGGGCCTACAGATGCCAAATCACCCAAAAAACTTCCGGGTTCACTACAGGGCCTTATGGACTGGCAAGTAGACTAACTATAATTTTGTAAAATATTAGTTGGAAGTCGGAAGATGTGTCAAAATGTTTACTGTTCTGATTTGCGATGCGCATTAAGCCCTTTAGCAGCGTGCATATTTTCCCTTAGCAACGTGCATATCGTACAATTGACACGCCTGCTCGACCAAATCAGTGTAGGGTTATTGGCGATGATTTTTGCACGGAAAGATAGAATGTATATTGTCGTGAATAACGTTGAGGTGAGGCATGGGTTTCTGGTGTTTTTATTTGTAGGAGGGTGACCTACTGTATCTCTCTCACTGCACTGCCTGTATCAAGGATTATATCTATCTCATGCTGCGACGGTTGTCATAAGAGGTGCTACGTTGCCTGTGGTCCCGTGATTGGCGTGAGTCAGGGGCGCCTATTCTGGGGACTGATCACGGTATTTACGTTGAAGGTGATTGTCATAACGTGATCTGTTTCTGTCGGTGTCCTGGCGGCCTTGGTGGTGTGGTTGGTCGATGGCTAGTACTGGTGGCTTAGTGGAAATTGCCGAGGCTGTGCTCTACTGTCTCTGCACAGATCTGGGCTTGACGGAGGCTCATCGGTAACATGAGCAACACACGTTGAGTGATCTCGTCTCTAAGGTTTTGTATGTAAACATCTAATTGTCGGTCTGCATTTGTGATGTTACATTCCTGTATCCGCGCATAATTTCGAGATTATCAATCGAGCACGGTCTCTGTGGTGCCTTGCTGGTGCTGGAGGCGGGGCGCCCTGGTGGTGGGTGGCTGGTGGGCTATGGAAAATGCCTTAGCTAGGTTAGTCATCGCCATGTCGTAGGTGGCCTTGTCCGCGGCTGGCATACTATTATAATGCACTTTTGCATAGTCCTGCAGGACCATGGGCAGTAGAGCCAGCCGTTGTGGATGCGTCTTTGGGCCACTGGAGGTACGTGAAGGTGTCCTCAAGGCGTGATGCCATGGGCTCAAAGCTGGAGTCTTGAGCGCCCGTTGAATGTGGGTGCTGCTATTTTAGGCACATTAGGCGTGTGTTTACTTGTTTGGTGGCCATTTTGTCCAGTAAATCAGCTAGGCGGCCTGCTAGGAGCATAGCCTGGGTCTGCATCAGGGTATGCTGGGATTTGATTGATACAAGGTGGCGGCTGATTGGATGGTCTGCTGACAGCTGGCTGGTTGTGGTGGGCATCATGTGCTGTGTGTGCGAAGCTACGGCTACATGCGCGACGTGTGGTTGTGTATACGCTGTCACGGACTTCACCGTGGGGTTGCTGGACACGGGTCGGGGGGTCGGTGGGCAGAGTGTGCCGTTTTGACGAGGTTCTGGTGGATTTGTTGCAATATTTGGTCCTGGTGTGCGGCCAGCCCTTTCTGATTCATGCGCCAATTCTCTGACATACTGTTTTATGCTGTCTGTGCGTTCCCCGTCGATTGCACGCATGTCTCATGTGATGGCCGAGATCTCTCACTGCATAGCTTTTAGTTGTTTTGTGTTGTTGGTCTGGGCAGCTTGAAGGTTAGCTACTTGTTTGTTGGCCCGTTTGTTGGTGGTCTGCCAGAATATGGCCCAGGCCGTCCAGTGCGCTCTGTGAGATGGTCAATATGTTTGCAGGAAGTCTGCAGTGAGTTGAGATGTTGTTTGTGTCATCACTCTTCAAATCCGCATGAAGGTTGCTGATAAGTTGTCTTTGAGTTTTGTTAGAGGTGTCTAAACTTGTGATTGACCATTTCTGAGATGTCTGTAGGTGTGAGTGAGCTGGAGTGACGCACTGGTGAGAGAGTGCAAACGGGTGGGTGTGGTGTTCCCCTGAGTGAGTGGAGTGTTTTATTCTGTCAGCGAGGACTTGTATTGTTGTTGCAGGGTTTCATTGCTTGCATCATCACGTTTTAACGATCGGGTCCAAGTTAAGTTTGTCGGCCTATGACAAAGTCATAGTATGGATACTGTCTATAGAATGCATGGTGAGGTGGCCCATATGAGGGGGGAGGTCGCGAGATTCCACTCCGGCCTCATCCTGTGAGTCATTCATCATGTCATCTAAATCAATGCTTGGCGCATCAGATGAAGGGCGTTTGTTTACGCCATCTTCTTTCAGCCGATGAATGTACTGCTGGCAGTGGTCATCGCGTGCGTCCGGTTGCGCTGGCCAGGTGGATATCTCCTGATGAGTCGGTCGCATCGTGGTCGGGCTTGCATGATTATCTTTATGTGGTCATTTGCTTCGGTTCATATCCCTGGCCTTTGGTGGCCGTGGGTGAGAAGCAGTTCCGTAGGCTTTGATATAGGCCGGCTGGGCATGGCGTGGGAGAGGCGCCCAGGTGAGGGGTGTGTCCAGCTGCTGTTTTGACGCCGTGTTGGCTGTGGTGCCTGGGTCGGAGGGTGCGCCGCTCTCGGGACTGGGGGATGTTGGCGTGGTTGGCTGGGGCGGTGTTGTTGCTGGTATTTTGGAAATGGGTGGTTGCCGCTGTGTTTTGTACATTCATGATGTCTTTTGGTGTCGTGTTTTTGGTGCCGGGCATGGTTGTCACCTGCGAGGTGGCGTTGCTGGCTGTAGCCGCTGGGTTGGAGGTGGAGGTCGAGGTGGGGCCTGTCTTGGTGGTTGGTGTCTGAGACGCCGACGATATCCACTGCAGCGGTGTTGTGTGTAGATTCCTGTTGGCTACATCTGCATCTGGGCGGCCCTTGGCTGCTGTGTGCCAGTGTAGGGTGATGTCGTTGTCCGATTTGGAATGGGGTATTGTAGCATCGAGGTCCCCCTGCAGGTCGGTTGTGTTTTTATAGATTTCTGGTTCGAGTTGATGGCGTTAGTTGGGGGGTAAATGAGGGACGTATTCCGGGCTGATGTGGGGCGTGTTCTGCACGTACTCCTGGTCCCAGAAGTAGCACTCCGACAAAACAGTGGTACTTTCCGGAAGTGTTGGAGCTCGACTTTTGATCTGAAAAAATAGTGGCGTCTCCCAGGAGATGCAGGTCATTATAAAATCAGTGATTTTAGTTGTTTTTATGTGGGCTGCGGTGTGGATTATGGCGCAGGGGTTGGACGGTCTGTGTTGGGCGGCAGGGCGGTTTGGTTGGGGTCTGGCACAACCTATGGGAGGCCCTAGTAGTCAAGGAAAGTGCACTCGTCGTAGCAGATGGGGCGCTCTTTAAACGTTCGCAGCGCCTTAGACGTCGGAAGTCTATAATGATGTTGCAGACTTTTTCGAGCCGGGGAAGCTTATGAAAGTTGGAAACAGTTCCATGTCGTCACGATGTTGGCACTCGTTGGAGCAGACGGGGTCGATGAGGAATTCGTTGTCTGGAATAAAACCAGCTCCCTTACAAATAGTACATGCAGCGGCAAGTTTGGAATTAACTGACTTACTTGTTTATTTGTCTCATAGCGATGTCTTGAACGATGATCACTCGTTATTGCCAAGCCGGGACTCGTTATCCCGTTTGGCGTGTCGCTGGGGAATCGCCAGACGTGGATTGCAGATGAGTGTGTTTTAGCGCGATGCTGGAGCTCGTTGTCCTGGCGGCTTGTCCCTTGGGAGTAGCCGAGGCGCGGTTCGTGGCGGCACGGGTCGCTGGTTCCTTGGCGTGGCACATGGGAATTGACGGTATCGCACGGTGCAGGATGGCTGCTAATGTGATCGGGCGCGTTGGTCCCGTGGGAGCAGATAGATGAGTGTTCAGCTGATGAGTTGTTGACGTCTGTGTATGTCTGCTTGCTGTGTAGGCGCGATCTGCAAAAGTTGAAAGTTTCAATGAAAGGTCGAGTCAATCGTAGACTTCTCCTCCATTGAGGTACTGAGAATAAGACGTCTGTTCTATTCAGCGCTTATTGAACATCTGACTGCCGGCGCTCTCCTGCCTCACTGATAGGCGTTCGTTAGACTATTGGTCCGCTGTGCTTACTCAGTGTAGGGGTAACGCATGAGTCTGTGGAGACCATGAGTGACTGGTGCAACTATTTTCTTCCAAGAAAATGATCTTATTTTTTGTAACAGATGGACTGTCAGCCATTGAAATATTAGACCATTTTTAACATCAAATATTGAGCTATAGCTAAAAAACAACTCATGTATTAAATATTATGAAATACATCGCTAATGAACTTGTTTATTAGGTTGTAAACAGGTTTGTAAACAAGTTGGAAACCGGCATGTAAACAGGTTGAAAACTGTTAGTTTCAAACCTGTTTACAAACCTGTTTACAAGCTATTAAACAATCATTCCCAGTTTACACAGGGTGGTAAATAATCTGGTTTCTCTAGTTCTCTAGTGTTGCTTACCATAACAGTTAAAAAAAAAAAGTAGAATCGAATTTACAAAGCAAACTTGGGAAAAGATACACACAGTTGTTCATAGAATCACAGGCTTTAACACGGCTGAAACACCTCCCCAAAGAACCAGACCTTTCCAAATTATTTCCATCCTGAGGTGGGATTGGAACCCATGATCTCATGGTTGAGATGATAATTGGCCAAGTATATAGGCTGGGGGGGCTACAATGATCACAGTTCGTCTATCTATGTAAAATTTTACCAACCAGTTGCTTGTGATGGTGTTATAATTCTGTTTTCACAACCTAAGGGTCATGAGAGCTTGGTCTCATCAGGGCCACTTGATATAGTCAAATGGAAGCTATGTCTTCAGCTATGTTAATACCCCGTGGTAGGAGCTTGCCTGCCATAACATTCAGAGTAGAATTGAATTTTCACATCAAGTTAAACAGTCAGACAATGAGCTAAGAGTAGTCTAGAGAGTAGCACTGGTGAGACCTGTTTTAAGAGCAGGTTACAAAAGGCAGTCAATGAATGAGTCAACAACAAACTATAGTTTGTTCTCTTTATTACAGCTTGTAATAAAATCTCACATGACAACTTTGTAGGCAGAGCTGGTGTGATTTCAATATGCAAAGATGTAGCATAAGAACGTTCTAATATGATTAACTTCTAATAAAAAAATAAAGCAGATACTAGTAGTGTTCATATTTGTGCTTTGTATCACTTCGAGTTATTTTTGTGAAGGTTTCAAGCATCATCATAAGGTTCTATTTCAAACATGTAAAGGGGTAGATGGCTGAAATGTTTGTGTGTGGGGGGGGCGAAATCTGAAATCATAGATAACTGCCAATATAGGTTTTCTCTTTTTGAAATAACATTTCAACAATATAACTATCAGGTAGTCTTGTTCTGAGTATGATACATACAAGACGATTTGAATGAGCTATATACTAGCTTGAAAATCCATTTATGACACAAACGACGACCCCCCAACATTGCCAAAAACAAGCAATATTTAGCCACCTACGAATTAGAGGTGTGACACTAATTGATTACAGACTCACAAACAGCATCAATCGCAAAATCCATCTCATATGAAAAAAATGGTGGAGATATTACAAAATTGCAAATAAATCATCTCTCATATATTAGTGGATTATCTTCCACTACGTTTTGTGGTAGTGTGATAAGAGATTACACCTCTAGGCTGAGAATGGAGTAAGTCTAGAGGACTGGACGATGGTGGTAGGCTTTGTATAATAGATGGATGGCTGATGATATGCTTTTGGGTGTATGACTAATAATCATTGATACAAGATCGAGTAGTACGTTACAACAATTTAAACCTAATGATGCATCAAAAACAGACTCAAACAGACTCAAAATGTATGACTCCCTAAACAAATTAGTAACTGACGTTGAGCAAATTCACGATAACATACAATCACTAGAGCAACAAGGTCAAATTTTACGCATGAAGTTAGCAGCCACCTCAGAGAACATGGAGCACAATCCAAGGCCAAATATTCTCACTACAAAAGACATCTGACAGCATCAGTGCCCAAATGTCAGCACACTCAAATCAAATAAAACAATATGTGGATGATCAACAAAAACGACAGTGCAAAACCCCTATCATAGAATTCAACCGGGATACACGTCACAAGACGAATATGATGATCAGGAACATCCGACCAGTCAGACACACCAATTGGCCAAATTCGAAAGCAAACACGATGAAGTCATGCTTGGCAAATATAACCCAACGCCAACAACAAGCTACTGATTCCGTTCACAACCCATGCACTCATATAACATCCCATGCCCATGGCATCAGCCCACTCAACAGCAAGAAGCCCGTCGTTCATGGGACAATAACAAGAACCATGTGGGACAACCACATACAATGGCCCACCCACAGAAAACCATGTGCCATGGGACACTAAAAAGCCCCGCATGGGGCAAAAAACGATACTGCCCACTTCGAGTGGCACTGCCGCTGAACACCGATGTCTGGAAGCAGTTGTTAGAAGACAATTTCCAATAACTAAAATGGGATATCTGTAATATTTTATGGCTACAGATGTTGACATATATGTCGCTTCAAGAACAAGTTTATTAAAAACTACAACTTCAAGATGGCTATTGCAATATATACAATAAAAACATAGAATACAGTACACAGTATAAAAGTATCATATTAGCAGTGAAACGTAAAAGTACAATTTATAGTTTGCAAATATGCAGACTACAACATCTCCTTTGTTTAACTAAAGTGAGAGGAACGCTTTCTGTTATCAAAGCTTTTAAAATCAAAGCGTATTGTTGCCCTTAACCTTTTAAGACAGTTTTTCAGGCGGATTGATCGTCCTTTGAGATCTACGTAGAGCTACTGGATCTGTGGCTCTTTGTGGTGTTGTGTGCGGTGACTGAATCTGTTGTTGCGTAGTTGAGTCAGGAATGTCATCTTCAGTTATGTCTTCAATTGGTGGGTCCATATCCAGTCTTCCAAACTTTTCATGTGTGGCCCTTATGTGTCTACGGTTCCACGCAAGGGCCCTGTACTGGTGTTAACTTTGTACGACCGAGGTTCTGGAAGTACTTCTGTAACTTTGACCTGGTGTCCATCTTTTGGAGATAGGGTCTTGTACTCTGACTGATTGTATAATTTAATATATGATTATACATAGTGATGACTTGAATATTGATATGGCTTCCAATTATTGTTTGTAAACAATGTTACTAAAAGATTCAGCATATTTCCTTAAACTCAAAATATGGACTATATATGGTGTATGCTGGTTTGCCTGAGGATTAATTTGGGACGTTCTTGAGAGAAGACACACTTTTGTATTTGCTTACAAATTTTCAAGCTGATTCATTAGTTTTAGTTTTTTATTTCGAGAAAAGGGTGCGAGTAACTGATGGGTGTTTGTTGGGAAACCATCATTGTTGGGCTTTATTATTGTTGGGCTTTATTCTTAACCTTTGTATTTGTAATGTTGAGTCATTGTTTAGGCTATTTCTAGGTTATTAATTTTCTTAAAATTTTATATATTCCCTGAAGAGGACAATTACCTATCGAAACATCAGAATATTTTTTAATGAATTAGCTAAAATTACTGTTCTATTTTGAAATTTTAAATTCATAATTTTATCTCCAAACACACAGGTCAAGAAGAAAAACTAACATTGGCAAGTTTTAGACTTATTATATTCATATCTCACAACACTAAAGAATTCATAAACGTTTGACAGTTTTTGTCTGCTACTGCAGACATTTTTTAAACACTACTGTCCATGTCAGATCATGGTTTTTAACCGACATCCCGCCTGCGGCAAGCACTGGGTCATAGACTCTCGCAAGCTGGTGGGCCCCTCATATCTGTTCATGGTCTGACTTTGCATCCCGATGTGAACAGCATCCTTGATATCTCTAGTCCTGTCTAGAACTGTCACCCCTTTCCAATCAAGCTTGTGATTTTCTTTATTGACGTGATCTGTGATGGCACTTTTGTTGAATTCTGTAGCAGACTCTCTTTGGCAGCTCTGGTGAAATCCAACTTTCCATGTTGTTCAACATCTTGCTGATGTTCCTTTATTCTAAACCCAGCTTTCTTCCTGTTTCCCTGATGTACACTTTCTCACAAGATCCACAAGGAATCTTATACACCAATTCAATATATCACTCATCTCTACTTTGTATTTTGGGTGCACCAACAAGTTCCTGATTTTCTGATTGGGCCTTTACAGCAGTTTTTCTCCTTATGCTTATTCAAGATTCTAGTAATTCCTTCAGTGACACCCCTTTTTACACATGGTAGAATCTACTAGGCCTTTGGTTTCACTTGGTCGTGATCTTTCTTTCTCTTCTCTTTCTTTCTCTCTCTCTCTCTCTCTTTCTTTCTCTCTCTCTCTCTCTTTCTTTTCTCTCTCCATCTTCTCAGCTATTTGTTTCTTTTACCTTCCTAAACGGCCACACACTTTGATAGCCACACTTTGTCAGAGCATCTATGATGTGTTCTTCTTTGCATTTTTTGTTATCTATCTCTGTAACAATGCCTCACATCGATCCTTAAACAATGTTCGGATGACTCCAAGCTTTTCATGTTGTGACTTGATGATGTAAGAAAGTGGAATTCATGTTTGGATCACAGTTTTCAATATACCAACAATTTTTCAGAGTCACTTCACCATGATGTGTTCAGAGTTCGTAAGCAACGGATGCTGCCTGTCAACAACCGTGTGTTTAGTGGAAGTCGCAAGGATTCTGAGCTTTCTGGCGATTATTTCAGCATCATCAACATATCGTTTCAAACTTTGCCTGCATGAGATTGGGGCAGATTATTGCTTTTGTCGTCACGTCATTCCATAAATAGGCTTGGCTAGAATCAGCGAGACAGGAATTCATAGTTGTGCCAAACTTTGTTGGTATATACTCTAAACTTAAAACAGGGTTTTAAATATGAATTCACATAATTCCATTTCTCATCATTTGGTTACATATTTTTTTCAGGGTGGTGTCCTTCTCTAATCTATTTCCTAATAACCCGCAGTGTTTTCTCAATGAGTGTATTCGTGAACAGACAAATGAAAAAATCTTATCTTCTTAACAATATCACACCCCCTATTTTCTCTTGCTAGGTCTTCTTTGGTCTATGACCTAGTGCTTAACCACAGGCAGGGACGGCGACCGTAAACCATGATCTGACATGCGCAGTAGTAGAAAATGTCTGCAGTAGCAGACGAAAATGTAAAAAACATTTATAAATTCTTTAGTGTTGTGAAAGATGAAAACAATAAATTTACTTAATTAATAACACGATGAACTCATGCAAGGATTGACAAAGTTTTGTAAGTATCTTTCTTAACCCCCTTTGAAGTGATTCCAACTTTTAGCATGTCAATGCTCCTCACCTTTTTCACACACAGTACGCCAGTATACTGTTTTTTGAGCATTTACATGTAAATTTTCCTATATGATTATCACAGGTGCTGCCATGTTGGCATGGATTGACTCATTACTCATCAATATCTATTAATAAGTGGTTTAATAAACATATAACACAGCCACGGTCTCGGTAATCATATATACCATAAGCAGGAGCACATGGAAATTCATGCATACATAATTAGCTATGACCATACATTATTTTTTTATACAGTAACAAATTCCTATGTATTATAAAGTAACTTTTTATTTCAAGTATGCATGAACTTTGGAAACATTTGAACAAAACCATATGTAAATATACAAAGCATAAAGCTCAAAATATAAAAGTAAGTAAAATTAGTAAACTAATTTAATTCATAATTATATAAATTTAAAATTTAATATCTAATCATTAATTTTATTGCTTTGGTCAATAACTTTCAAACTTTGTAATTTGCTAACATCAACAGAGAATTCCGCATCTTTCAAATCATCAGACTTTTACATTTAATATTGAACAAGTTCTTGTTAGGGGCCACTTGCTTTTCCAGCTACCTTAGAACCTGAGTGGATACCATTTTGCCGGTGTCTTTTGTGTCTATATAATTCTATTTTTTTTCGTTTTAACTTGATTTGTTCAAACTGACAAGAATTGTCATGCGTTTTATTCATAGTTTCTTCATAATCAGTGTCATATGAACATTGAGAATCTCTTTCATATTCATTTATGGTTTTCTCATCATCATCTCTTTCCTTATTACTTTTAATTTGTTCCCCATCCTCATCAACTTCATTATCATATCTACCATTACATTTTTGTTTAATTGACATTTATGGACTCTGACTAATTTGCCACCATGTCTCACGAAGACAACAACTTGTCCATCAATTACTGTTACTGGACATTTCTATTCACTATTTTGACAGCTGTAATAAACTTTGTCACCCACATCAAAAAATATTTGTTCTTGTTTGACATTGCAATGCTCGACTCTGGCCATGGGAGAACAACACAAATCAGTATCCCAATCCAGCTTGTTGTCACATTTCACTTTATGCAATATCTCCGTGAGATATTAATTATATAGCTACCTATTGGAACCTGTCATTTTGTCTTTGGCAAGACTTTTGATCTTGTCTCAAGAGCTTTGTCGGTCCTATGAAAAGATCCTCTCTCAATCACATGACCGCCACAGATTTGGTGATCATGTGACAGCAGAGACAGGCCCATAGCTAGATTCTTGAAAAAGGGACGAGGCAAACTGTGAAAGACAGTGGCTGTGGCAATGTAGCGAGTGCCGCAGGCATGAAGCGTAATAGGGGGTCAGAAAATTTTGAAAAATTATATTGAAAATGGTGGCATCTGGTGCAATCTGGTGGCTAAGACTAAGCATGATTTTCAATAACAAATTTTCATATATATGAAGAATATTTCTTTTATACAATACATCAAAATACGAGGACTGCAATGTTTGTTATATTGTAATATCTCCAATACATTACATCTCATTATGAATAACAAATATTAGATAAAACTTTCTTGTTTAATATATCATTAAGTCTAGTAACTAGCAGATTGGAATATTTATAAAAGAAGTCACTCTATGACAAACTTCAGTGAATCTCTAACAACAAAAGCCTTCCAAACAAATCATAAGCAATTCTTATACAATTATGAAATAATAACATATTCATCAACATGTTGCCTTAACAAATGACTTAGCTTTATCGTAATTACATGTATATATAAAAAGTGACAAGATGTGCAACTTGGAACCAACCTTATGTCTACTTAATGTTAGACTTTTGACTTTTCTATCAAAATTAAGCCAAACTATTTCACTGGCAAAGTTACATTGTGACCTGAGATAACTAGCTATTGCAAACCAAATTGTCATGACCATCAACTATTATCACATTCTGTCTAGTGGAACGCCAGTGCAATTCTGCGTTCCATGCTTCCATCCCATGTTTTCAGCACATCTAGTGGCTTTTGGTTCTTCACAAATGGTGCATTTCTGGGTATGTAAAGAAGTGGCAATCCATTCAAGCAACCTTTCCCCATGGAACCCTGGTCCATGTCTTCAAACGCCTGCACTGAATGATCTCTCACAGGAACATGACCCAACAGGCAGAGTGAGCAATATTGTCAGCATGGAAGCAATGTTGGGAAAATATGTCTCATTACCACTGTTCACTGCATCTAAGAGAGTCTGGTTTTCTGCACACAGAGTTCCATTTGCTTCGCCATCTCAGTTCCTCCTGTTCAAATTTCTGTAGGAGCAGGCAAGTCATCATCAAATTCCTGAACTAGCGAGTCCACATTTTCAGCTGTTAGTTTTTCCAGGTTGGCAGGTATGAGGTATGCAAAAAGTAACACATTTTTATTTCAGCTGGAAATCGCCCTGAAGGTGAGAAAGAATATGATCCACAAAATGGAAGAAAGTAATTAACTTTGAAGTGGCTTTCAACCGTATCTTCTGCTGCAGCTGCATTTGCTCTGTGCTGTTGCCTTCCTGCCCCCTCCTTGGTCGTGATGGAACTACCAATTTTGTTTTGCAACACTTGCAGCACAGTCAAACAATTTTCTGCTGCATTGTCTCGCAGGGGGTGCACATTGTACTGATCAATTCCTGAGCACTTTCATGTGCATCAACCAGATTGCATGTTGTAGATTGCAATGCTACACCAAGAGGCCTGACAAATGGTATAAAATACTTGCTAATTACTGCACCATACATGAAACTGAATTGCCCAAACTGTGAATGTATCATGTAGCATCTGAAGAGGATTGTGAGCTTGAAACAGTGGAAATATACACAAGTGCATTGTAAATTTGCTCAAAATTTGCCAAGAGTGCGCATATAGAATCACCCCTTGACTGCCATCTTGTATCACATAGAGTAGAAGTGAAGGCTTTGTTTGCACCTACGATCAGTTCACTTTCATCTCTCCCTCCATCTCCGGACAATATATCCTGAAGGGAATTTGCATTTGTGACATATGCCTTTACTATTTCTATCCTTATAGCGCTGTTTCCAAGAAAAAAAATGTCATTTTGATACGTTTGCATGAAATTGCAAACGTCAGGAACAGCTTTTGCATGAGGCTACAACTACTGAGTTGAGACTGTGGTTTTCCAGTGTTTTATACACTGGCTAGTACCCACTTAACTGCGTCCTTCCGCCCGTCCTTCCATCTGGTCCGTTACCCCTCTACAGGTTGCATCGTTTGAGCTAGGATGCTCAAATTTGGCATGTCAGTTGCCAGCATGGAAAAATCAATATCATAAACCAGCAGCATTAGTCTAGCCTGGTGCTGTTAGCTGCTGCAATATGGATATTTATTTTTTGCCAATATATAGACAGTGGCATTCCAGTATTTTTTCCAAGATTAAAACACTGGTTTGCCCCCACTGGGGGCGCTTTTCATGCACAATGGGCAGGGCTCTACCAAGCTTGAAATAACACGGGTAGAATTCTCTCAGTAGCCCTGAAATTTTGAGGAGATTTTCCAAAGTAATGGGATATCAGAAAAAAATAGACAATTGAAAATGACGACCAAACATTGCAAATAAGTGAAAATATCAATATTTTATTTCAATGAGTGACAAGTCAAAAGGAAGTATTTTATTTTTTAAAAAAGACAAAAAACTTAACATTTTTTGTCCAAACCTGCTGACACTAGCATCATTTACATCAGAAAAAATAGACATTATTGTTCTAATACATACTGCAGATTAATACAGCAGAAATTATTCAAGTTCTTGATCTACTGTAAAATCTTCACACACAGTGGATACAAACATCAGTATCCACCATATTTTCATTTTTTTCAGAAAACTCAATATAGAACGTTGTTTATGTTGTTTCTCGTCTGCCATCTTTGGCTTTCTCACGCACGTGAACTGTATAATGAGCTGTTTGTTATTTTTAGTGCTCTGAGACTAGAACAATGAGATTTATTGAGGTTGACGATTTGCAGCGCCACCTTTTGGTGATGAAGAGAACTACTTCTAAAAACATGGGGGCCATGCTGGTCAGAAATCGAGAGATCGTAAAACTAACCAAAATTAATATACCAAAACAAATAACAAACTTAGAGTGCGAGAATTATCGCAACTACTGGAAATTACGAGATTATCATTCTATAGGAGAGAATCTCGCAGGATTGCGGCCTTGGCAGAACCCTGATGGGTGAAGTATTGTGCCTTTTGATAAAGCTCTAGTAACTCTTGCTTGAACGCCAGCTACATGGCCACTCATCACTTGCGCACCATCATAGCCCTGACCTCTTAGTTTTTCAGTTGGGAGACCCCACTCCTGCAGCTTGGCTAAAATTGCACCTGCAATGGTTTCACTATCCTGTTTCTTCAATTCTACAAATCCTATGAAATGCTCTGAAATTTTTGCTGTTTGTGATGATGTTTCTCCATGCAGATAGCGGAGACATATTGCCATTTGCTCCATTGTTGAAAATCTGTAGTTTCATCTGCAAGTATGGAGATAAAACTGGACTGTGAAACTTTCATTACTATGGGCTCCTTTATCACTTTGTTTATGCATTCAAGGAATTCATTCTGAGTTTGAGGTGACAGGCATTTTGCAATCAAAGGTGCTGTTTCTAGGTGATGCTTCAGATCCTTATCCATGCTACTTTTCCAGTCAATAAAAAATGAAAGTTTCCATCTCCTTTTTTATATTCTTGTTATAATCTCCACACAGTGCCAAACCCTTTGACCTAGCAATACTATCATATCAATGATTGACAAAAGTGCCTTTGGTGTTCTTCCTAACTTTATCTTCATAAAACCATCTAGTAGACGGTAGGGGTGTTTCCGGCTTTACGAATTGTTATATTCATAAACTATTCAGAATTGTCAGTAACCTCTTGATGCCCTTTTCACTTTTCATGATTATTGTGCACCTCGTAACTCACCAACAACGTTTTTCCAATCTTGAAAAGGAGAAGATATAGATTCTTCATTACATTTAGTAGGATTGAAAAACAAACACATATGGAGCAGTATGCACCATTTTCTTCCGTTGAATAGCACAACCATTGGTGTTTCTTTTCCCAGTCTTTGTTGTATCGCCTTTGCAGAATTTTGTGGAAATTTTCTATCC
>JAGTTF010002432.1:8387-18804 GCA_019095985.1 Streblospio benedicti | reverse complement strand
CCCAACCCCAACACCACCTACCCCAACACCAACCCCAACACCTACCCCAACACCTACCCCAACACCAACCCCAACACCAACCCCAACACCAACACCTACACCAACACCAACCCCAACACCAACCCCAACACCAACACCACCCCAACACCTACCCCAACAAACACCAACCCCAACACCTACACCAACACCAACCCCAACACCTACCCCAACACCTACCCCAACACCAACACCAACCCCAACACCAACCACACACCCTACACACCCTACACACCCTACACACCCTACACACCCTACACACCCCACACACCCTACACACCCTACACACCCCACACACCCTACACACCCTACACACCCTACACCCCCACACACCCTACACACCCTACACACCTACACCCCACACCCTACACCCTACACACCCCACACACCCCACACCCCACACCCCACACCCCACACCCCACCCCACACCCCACACCCCACACCCCACACCCCACACCCCCACACCCCCCACACCCCACACCCCACACCCCCCACACCCCACACACCCCACACCCCACACCCCCACACCCTACACCCCCTACACCCCACACCCCTACACACCCCACACCCCACACACCCACACACACCCCACACACCCCCCACCCCTACACCCCCACACCCCACACCCCACACACCCCACACCCCACACCCCACACACCCACACACCCACACACCCTACACCCCTACACACCCCCACACCCCCCCACACACCCCCCACACCCCCACACCCCACACCCCACACACCCACACCCCACCCCCCACCCCTACACCCCCACACCCCCCCCACACACCCCACACCCCACCCCTACACACCCCCCCACACACCCCACACACCCACACACCCCACACCCCCCCACACCCCACACACCCCTACACCCCACACCCCACACCCCACACACCCACACACACCCTACACACACACCCCACACCCCACACACCCCACCACACCCCACACCCCACACCCCACACACCCCACACCCCACACACCCCACACCCCACACCCCCCACACACCCCCACACCCCCACACCCCACCCCACACACCCCACACCCCACACCCTACACACCCCACACCCCACCCCACACCCCACACCCCACACCCCACACCCCACACCCCACACACCCACACCCCACACCCCCCCACCCCACACCCCACACCCCACCCCACACCCCCCACACCCCACACCCCACACCCCACACCCCACACCCCCCACACCCCACACACCCCACACCCCCACACCCCACCCCACACCCCACACCCCACACCCCACACCCCACACACCCCACACCCCCCCCCCCACACACCCCACACCCCACACCCTACACCCCCACACCCCACACCCCACACCCCACACCCCCCCCCCCCCACACACCCCACACCCCACCCCACCCCACACCCCACACCCCACACACCCACACCCCACACACCACACACCCCCCACACCCACACCCCCCACCCCCCACACCACACCCCCACACCCCACACCCCACACCCCACACCCCACACCCCACACCCCACACCCCACACCCACCCCACACCCCACACCCCACACCCCACACCCCTACACCCCCACCCCACCCCCACACCCCACACCCCCACACCCCACACCCCACACCCCTACACCCCCACACCCACACACCCTACACACCCTACACACACCCCACACCCCACACCCCACACCCACACACCCCCACACCCCACACCCCACACCCCACACCCCACCCCACACCCCACACCCCCCACACACCCCACACCCCACCCCACACCCCACACCCCACACCCCACACACCCCACACCCCACACCCCCCACACCCCACACACCCCCCACACCCCACACCCCACACCCCACACCCCACACACCCCACACCCCACACACCCCACACACCCCACACACCCACACCCCCACCCCTACACCCCCACACCACACCCCCACACACCCACCCCCTACACCCACCCCCACACCCACACCCCTACACACCCCACACCCCACACCCCACACCCCACACCCCCCCACCCCACACCCCACCCCCCACACACCCACACCAACCCCCACACCCTTCACACTTTCTGCCATATCTCGCTTAATATTGGTCCGATTTGGACGAAATTTTTTTTAAAACGTTTTTTTTTTCATTTCCCATCATATGAAAACATGCTGTACACATTACTGTGACTGTAGTGACTAGTGTTGTGTGGGGGGGGCAGTAATGTGTACAGCAGTTTACAGCAATTTTAATGACCTTGACCTATTTTTAATGACCTTGACCTAATTTAAGTGACCTTGACCCAATTTTAATGACCTTGACCTATTTTTAATGACCTTGACCCAATTTTAATGACCTTGACCCCACCCAATTTTAAATGACCTTGACCCAATTTTTAATGTTGACCTAATTTTAATGACCTTGACCCAATTTTAATGACCTTGACCTATTTTTAATGACCTTGACCTAATTTAAGTGACCTTGACCCAATTTTAATGACCTTGACCTATTTTTAATGACCTTGACCTAATTTAAGTGACCTTGACCCAATTTTAATGACCTTGACCTAATTTTTAATGACCTTGACCTATTTTTAAATTTAATGACCTTGACCCAATTTTAAATGACCTTGACCCAATTTTAAATGACCTTGACCCATTTTTAATGACCTTGACCTAATTTAAATGACCTTGACCTTTTTAAGACCTTGACCCAATTTTAATGACCTTTTAATGACCCTAATTTTTAATGACCTTGACCCAATTTAAAATGACCTTGACCTATTTTTAATGACCTTGACCTATTTTAATGACCTTGACCTAATTTAAGTGACCTTGACCCAATTTTTAATGACCTTGACCTATTTTAATGACCTTGACCTAATTTAAAATGACCTTGACCCAATTTTAATGACCTTGACCTATTTTTAATGACCTTGACCTAATTTTTTAATGACCTTGACCCAATTTTAATGACCTTGACCTTGACCCAATTTTAATGACCTTGACCTATTTTTAATGACCTTGACCCAATTTTAATGACCTTGACCTATTTTTAATGACCTTGACCCAATTTTAATGACCTTGACCTATTTCTAATGACCTTGACCCATTTTAATGACCTTAACCCAATTTTAATGACCTTGACCTATTTTTAATGACCTTGACCCAATTTTAAATGACCTTGACCTAATTTAAATGACCTTGACCCAATTTAATGACCTTGACCTATTTTTAATGACCTTGACCTATTTTTAATGACCTTGACCCAATTTTAATGACCTTGACCCAATTTTAATGACCTTGACCTAATTTTAATGACCTTGACCTTGACCCCAATTTTAATGACCTTGACCTATTTTTAATGACCTTGACCTAATTTTAATGACCTTGACCTAATTTTAAACATGACCCATTTTTAATGACCTTGACCTATTTTTAATGACCTTGACCCATTTTTAATGACCTTGACCTATTTTAAATGACCTTGACCCAATTTTAATGACCTTGACCCATTTTTAATGACCTTGACCTAATTTAAGTGACCTTGACCCAATTTTAATGACCTTGACCTATTTTTAATGACCTTGACCCAATTTTAAATGACCTTGACCCAATTTTAATGACCTTGACCTTTTAATGACCTTGACCCAATTTTTTAATGACCTTGACCTAATTTTAAATGACCTTGACCCAATTTTAATGACCTTGACCTATTTTTAATGACCTTGACCTAACCCAATTTTTAATGACCTTGACCCAATTTAAGTGACCTTGACCCAACCTTGACCTTGACCTATTTTTAATGACCTTGACCTACCCAATTTTACCTTGACCCATTTTAATGACCTTGACCTAATTTTAATGACCTTGACCCAATTTAAATGACCTTGACCCCCAATTTAAGTGACCTTGACCCAAAAATAATGACCTTGAAATTTAAAAACCTTGACCCAATTTACCTTGACCCAATTTTAATGACCTTGACCTATTTTTAATGGCCTTGACCTAATTTTTAAATAAATAGGTCATCGCGACCCAATTAAAAAATAATAAGGTCAAGGTCACTCAAAAGTAGGTCAAGGTCATTCAAAAGTGGGTCAAGGTGACCTAATTAAAAATAAATAGGTCATCGCGACCCAATTAAAAATAATAAGGTCAAGGTCACTCAAAAGTAGGTCAAGGTCATTCAAAAGTGGGTCAAGGTGACCTAATTAAAAATAAATAGGTCATCGCGACCCAATTAAAAAATAATTAGGTCAAGGTCACTCAAAAATAGGTCAAGGTCATTCAAGGTCAAAGTGACCCAAGAGAGGTTGTTGTCTTATATGATACATCAATAGTGAGAGGTGGTCACCATCATTAGATATTATAGACATATAGAGAGGTGGTCACCATAGAGAGGTGGTGGTCTTATATGATACATCAATAGAGAGAGGTGAAATATGTGTATCAAAAAAAAATTAAAAAAAAAAAAAAAAATTAAATGCAACTCGCGAGCTTCCGTACTTTTTCTATTTTTCTTAATTTAATCACATGAAATATGTGTATCAAAAAAAAAAAAAAAAATTAAATGCAACTCGCGAGCTTCCGTACTTTTTCTATTTTTCTTAATTTAATCACATGAAATATGTGTATCAAAAAAAAAAAAATGCAACTCATGAAGCTTCCGTACTAAATTAATCACATGAAATATGTGTAAAAAAAAAAAAAAAATTAAATGCAACTCACAGCTTCCTTTTTTTCTATTATTCTTAAACACCCCCCCATACCCCCACCTTAGACACTACACCCGCCGTCAGACCCACAAAATGTACAGTCTCATTACAGAGGTGGTCACATCATGCAACCCCCCCCCCCCCCCTCAACCCCTCACATACCATCAGACCCCCCACCATCAAACACCCACCCCCCTCACCCCCCAGGAGACACTCACCGTCACCCACGGTCAGATGCCCGGTGTACCTGTAGTTAGTGGGGTATGGCTGTAGTGTCCTCAGACCACCTATCATCACTATTATATTCCTCTATAAGACAATCCCTCTCTATATTTGATGTAGCATGACTATTATACTGGTCAGTGGTCAGTCCCTCACCCTCACCCTCACATACCCTCAGACACCCCACCATCAAACACCCGACCGTCAAACACCCCACCCTTAGACACCCCCCCTCACACACCCTCAGAGTACAGTCAAAAGTACAGCCATACCAGAAGGGGATGATAACTGTAGATGTCCAGACAGCAGGTGGTCTCTATAGAGAGGTGGTCACCATCATTAGATATTATAGACATATAGAGAGGTGGTCACCCTCAAACACCCCACCGTCGTCACCCACCCTCAGACTGTTAGTCTGTACCTCACATGTATCATCACTATTATATTCCTCTATAAGACAATCTCTATATGATGTATCATGACTAGTATACTGGTCAGTGGTCAGTCCCATCATAAGATATGCTGTCTGTGTGTGTGTCATATGATGGGCCATGAAAAAAGAAACGTTTTAAAAAAAATTTCGTTAAAATCGGACCAATATTAAGCGAGCTATGGCAGAATGAATATTTAATGAGGGGCATGATAGCTCTAGATATCCAGACAGCAGGTGGTCTCTATAGAGAGGTGGTCACCATTGGTGTCATATGATGGGCAATGAAAAAAGAAACGTTTTAAAAAAAATTTCGTTAAAATCGGACCAATATTAAGCGAGATATGGCAGTTATTGTATGTATGTATGTAGTTATTTATTGTCACAACAGGTGGAGCCATGTAATATATGGCATAAAAAAAACGCGGGCTTATACCATATAAGGTAAAAAGGGGCGTGTCTAATATTGCTTAGGAATCATTAACCGGATTGTTTATGTTTTGGTGGGGCCATGTGCTTTTAGGATTCTTTCTTTTTTCTGCCATATCTCGCTTAATATTGGTCCGATTTGGACGAAATTTTTTTTAAAATTTTTCTTTTTTCATTTCCCATCATATGAAAACATAATATTCACATGGTATGGGGTGGGGTGACACCCTACACACCCCACACACCCCACACCCCACACACCCCCACCCCCCACACCCCCCACACCCCACACCCCCCACCCCCCACACACCCCACACACCCTACACACCCCCCACCCTACACCCTACACACCCTACACACCCTACACACCCTACACACCCTACACACCCTACACACCCCACACCCTACACACCCTACACACCCTACACACCCTACACCCCCACCCCCACACCCCTTTCTGCCCTACACCCTACACACCCTACCCCACACCCTACACACCCCACACACACCCCACACACCCCACACCCCACCCCCCCCTACACACCCTACACACCCTACACACCCTACACACCCTACACACCCTACACACCCTACACACCCTACACACCCTACACACCCTACACCCCACACCCCACACACCCCACACCCTACACACCCCACACACCCTACACACACACCCTACACACCCTACACACCCTACACACCCTACACCCCTACACACCCTACACACCCTACACACCCTACACCCCTACACACCCCTACACCCCCCACACCCCTACACACCCTACACACCCTACACCCCCACCCCCTACCCCTACACCCCTACACACCCTACACACCCCACACACCCCCACACCCCACACCCTACACACCCTACACACCCTACACACCACACACACCCCACACCCCACACCCCACACCCCACACCCCACACTACACACCCCACACACCTACACACCCACACCCTACACACCCACACACCCACACCCTACACCCCTACACACCCTACACACCCTACACACCCTACACCCCTACACACCCTACACCACCCCCTACACACCCCCTACACACCCTACACACCCCACACACCCTACACACCCCACACCCCACACACCCTACACCCCACACACCCTACACACCCTACACCCCTACACCCTACACACCCTACACACCCTACACCCTACACACCCTACACACCCTACACACCCTACACACCCCTACACACCCTACACACCCTACACACCCCCACACCCTACACACCCTACACACCCTACACCCCCTACACACCCTACACACCCTACCCCACACACCCTACACACCCTACACACCCCTACACACCCTACACACCCTACACACCCTACACCCCTACACACCCTACACACCCTACACCTACACCACACCCCTTGACACCCACCCACACCCCTACACCCCACACCCCTACACCCCCCTACACCCCTACACACCCTACACACCCCACAACCCACACCCCACTTACACCCCCACACACCCTACACACCCATACACCCCCACTGAAAACATACCCCCCACACACCCTACCCACCACCCCCAACACACCACACACACCCACCACCACCCCCACACCCCCGACAACAGGCGACACCCCACACTTTTTCTATTTTTCATATGATGGGCAATGAAACAAGACCTTTTAAAAAAATTTTATAAAACTCGGACCAATATTAAGCCCTATGGCAGAATGAATATTTAATGAGCTTCCGAAATTTTTTCTATTTTTCTTAATTTAATCAGAGGTGGTCACCATAGAGAGGTGGTGGCCTTATATAATACATCAATAGAGAGAGGTGGTCACCATCATTAGATATTATAGACATATAGAGAGGTGGTCACCATCATTAGATATCTAAGGGGGCTCCGACAACAGGCGAGCCGTGCACTTTTTCTATTTTTCATATGATGGGCAATGAAAAAAGAAACGTTTTAAAAAAAATTTCGATAAAATCGGACCAATATTAAGCGAGCTATGGCAGAATGAATATTTAATGAGCTTCCGTACTTTTTCTATTTTTCTTAATTTAATCAGAGGTGGTCACCATAGAGAGGTGGTGGCCTTATATAATACATCAATAGAGAGAGGTGGTCACCATCATTAGATATTATAGACATATAGAGAGGTGGTCACCATCATTAGATATCTAAGGGGGCTCCGACAACAGGCGAGCCGTGCACTTTTTCTATTTTTCATATGATGGGCAATGAAAAAAGACACGTTTTAAAAAAAATTTCGTTAAAATCGGACCAATATTAAGCGAGCTATGGCAGAATGAATATTTAATGAGCTTCCGTACTTTTTCTATTTTTCTTAATTTAATCACATGAAATATGAGTATAAAAAAAATTAAATGCAACTCGCGAGCTTCCGTACTTTTTCTATTTTTCTTAATTTAATCACATGAAATATGTGTATCAAAAAAATTAAATGCAACTCGCGAGCTTCCGTACTTTTTTCTATTTTTCATATGATGGGCAATGAAAAAAAAAACGTTTTAAAAAATTTTCGTTAAAATCGGACCAATATTAAGCGAGCTATGGCAGAAAGAAGAAAAGTGGCTGTATATGGCATAAAAAGGGGCGTGTCTATTATTCTTTTTTTTTCTTTTTCGGCCATATCTCGCTTAATATTGGTCCGATTTGGACGAAATTTTTTTTAAAATTTTTCTTTTTTCATTTCCCATCATATGAAATCATGCTGTACATGGTATGGGGGGTGAGAAGCTGTAGCTGTAGTTATAGAGAGGAACACACCCTGCAGCAGGTGGTCTCTATAGAGAGGTGGTCACCATGCGTGTCATATGATGGGCAATGAAAAAAGAAACGTTTTAAAAAAAAGTTCGTTCAAATCCGACCAATATTAAGCGAGATATGGCGTGTTTTATATATATGGCTGAGTTCTTAGCCGGATTGTTTACATTTTGGTGGGGCCATGTGCTTTTATTATTCTTTCTTCTTTCTGCCATATCTCGCTTAATATTGGTCCGATTTGGACGAAATTTTTTTTAAAATTTTTCTTTTTTCATTTCCCATCATATGAAAACATGCTGTACATGAAATGGGGTGATGGTGGTAGGGTGGGGTGAGGTGGGGGTGAGGTGGGGTGGGTGTGGGGTGACCCCACACCCCCACACACCCTACACACCCTACACACCCTACACACCCTACACCCCCTACACACCCTACACCCCCTACACACCCTACACACCCTACACACCCTACACACCCTACACACCCCCTACACCCTACACACCCTACACACCCTACACACCCTACACACCCTACACACCCTACACACCCTACACCCTACACACCCTACACACCCTACCTGTCAGTGTGGGGGACAGACCTTATAAGTGTCCTACCTTACCAGATATGTCAGAATAGTAATGCCCACCCTATGACCAGTGATGTCTGATTACCGTAAATGTCAGAATAGTGTACCCCAGCCTTATAAGTGTCTGATTACCGTAAATGTCAGAATAGCTGCCCCAGCCCTATAAGTGTCTCATTACCGTAAATGTCAGAATAACCGCCCCAGCCTTATAAGTGGCTGATTAATGACCTTGACCCAATTTTAATGACCTTGACCCAATATTTAATTGACCTAATTTAATGACCTTGACCCTATTTTTAATGACCTTGACCTAATTTTAATGACCTTGACCCACTTTAAATGACCTTGACCCAGTTTAAGTGACCTTGACCCAGTTTAAGTGACCTTGACCTAATTTTTAATGACCTTTGATTCTTTTAATGACCTTGACCCACTTTAAAAGACCTTGACCCAGTTTAAGTGACCTTGACCCAAATTTAATGACCTTGACCTATTTTTAATGACCTTGACCCAATTTAAATGACCTTGACCCAAATTTAATGACCTTGACCTATTTTTAATGGCCTTGACCCATTTTAAATGACCTTGACCTAATTTAAATGACCTTGACCCAATTTTAATGACCTTGACCCATTTTAAATGACCTTGACCCATTTTAAATGACCTTGACCCAATTTTTAATGACCTTGACCTATTTTTAATGACCTTGACCCATTTTAAATGACCTTGACCTAATTTAAGTGACCTTGACCTAATTTTAATGACCTTGACCTATTTTAAATGACCTTGACCCAATTTTAATGACCTTGACCCATTTTAAATGACCTTGACCCATTTTTAATGACCTTGACCCAATTTAAATGACCTTGACCTAATTTAAGTGACCTTGACCCAATTTTAATGACCTTGACCTATTTTTAATGACCTTGACCTAATTTTAATGACCTTGACCCATTTTTAATGACCTTGACCCATTTTAAGTGACCTTGACCTAATTTTAATGACCTTGACCCAATTTTTAATGACCTTGACCTATTTTTAATGACCTTGACCCATTTTTAATGACCTTGACCCAATTTTAATGACCTTGACCTATTTTAAATGACCTTGACCCATTTTAAATGACCTTGACCCAATTTTAATGACCTTGTCCTATTTTAATGACCTTGACCCAGTTTAAGTAACCTTGACCCATTTTAAATGACCTTGACCCATTTTTAATGACCTTGACCC
>JAGTTF010002431.1:35507-47197 GCA_019095985.1 Streblospio benedicti | reverse complement strand
TTAAGTCATATGATTATAGCGTCTGTCTGCTAACTCAGACGCTGGCCCTAAGAATAAAAGTAAAGTTCACCCAATCAATGAGCCAATAATTAGAGTGGCCATATTTATATTTCGAACACAGCCAATGTGTGCGAGCAGACTTACTACACACGCGCACTGGGCCTGGCAATATTATGTAATAGGAGAGGCTCAAGCGTGGGTAGATTTGGGGAAAGTTAGTTAGACGGAACATGTATATTTTAAGCGGACCCAAATTATAAGATCAATAACTTGCCAAGAAAAACATTTGGAACCACATTTCTTTCTCTATTAGAAGAGAACCCTTTTTGTGTGGTTCCAAGATGTTTTTATAAAGATTGACTTTTGTTTTTCCTCTGTTTTGATTCAAATGCCTTCTTTTTATATCTTGCACGAAACAACAAAAGGGGGGTTCGGGGTTTACCCCGATAAAAACACTCAAAATAGTCACACATTTTCAGCGGCTCGTCTACATAAGCAGTAACTGTTTATCCACAGTTTTCACCAATCGTTTTTTATTTGTGTCATTAATTTACTGGTCAAATTATCCATTTTTAAGTCCATGTAAGATTTTTTGACAGGCGATCGGCCATAGCACTTTATGTCACTGTTCTGTACATCAAATTACAATAAAATAATCAGGTGTGTTTCTATTGCATACATTACACTTTCGAGTAACCAATAATGAAAAATATTTTTAATGTATTATATAGATACTATTTACTGCATTACTTATTAAATTTTTGTAGAAAATAAGTACAACAGTGCACGCTTCACGTTCCGTGAGTAGTTAGACGTTCTTGTTTCTTGCTTGAGGCGTATGGCGTAAAGGCATCAACTCCTTGCGATCAATTTGTTTTCCCACACCCAATAAGCGTAAATGATATTTAAGTTCATATAAAGCCAATTATAATTTGAAATCATATAAAAGTAACCATGATTTATTTATCAAAGCAAAGGGGGGGTTCGGGGTTTACCCCGATAAAACTCAAAATCGTCACACATTTTAGCTGTTCGTCTATATATAAAAAACGGGTGCATATATGAAGTGGAAGGACGTAAATGAGCTCTGTACAAATGGATGGCGAGTATCAAAACATTTCCGTGTTTATGTTACAAATGATGGATTTTTGGCCTATGAGTAGTTGCTATGTACTAGTTCAATACATCAAAAATAATGGAACCACATTTTTTCTATATAGAATTAAAAAATGTGGTTCCTAAATATTTTTCAATGTCTAAAAATACGCATTTATTTGGGTCCGCTAATCTATACATGATCCTAGTTAGACCACGGGAGGATACAGCGAGGAGTGCCAACTGGACTTAATTAACACTGTTCATTGTTAAGACTATTTATTTGAAAGTATTTGTATGTTAACTTGTGTTTGGTAATTATTAATAAAGACTCGAATTGGATTGTTTCCCATCACTCGGATTGACTCAGCTTTCACATAACAATCAAACAGAAGCAAAGTGAATACGCTCTCCCTTAAATAAATAAATAAATAAACTTGCATCTCCCCACCGGCATTTCTCTTCGTTCCAGACCAGGACACTTCTACCAACCACAAGTGATAAACTGACACCACAGACACTCGGCAGTACAAAACAACACAAGGAGGACAAGACTGCCAGTACAGTCATCCATTTAAACCAACCAAGAAAAGATCTACCACCGCTTACGATAGGTGACACAGTGCGCCTTCAACCTATTGATAAGAGCAACATCTGGAAAGAGGCCACCGTCACCAAGCAAACAGCCTCAAGAACATATGTGGTAGAAGATGAAAAGGGGAAAAAAAGTATAGACGAACAGAGGATACCTACAAAAAGTAGGAAATCACAACACAGCATACCCTCTCACCCTCCAACAACAGCAACAAGGAGTCTAGCAGCCCCCTGACACAGCACAAGAGACAACGCCTATTCAGACTGAAAGGGCCACTGTCAGTGCTGACTGCACATCCGCAGAACCAGTACAAAGTGACAACCCACCTCAAAAAACAAACACCACCGTCAGAGGCACACACAGTAACACGTTCAGGAAGGAAAGTGATAAAGCCAGAACAGAACGATTGTTTGGGTATGATTGGATAGACAACACACGGTATGTTGTATATTATCAAAATGGTTTTGATTTTAAATTGCACGTTGAATACATTGTATAATTTGAAAGCCAAATGTTAATGTCGGAGATAATATGTGTGAAGATTATGGGGTGCTGACAATAATGAGATTGATTTTGATAATCACGATGTCAATAACAGTTTTGATATGATTCTAGTGATGATTGCTATAGTGATGTGTATTTAGATTATATGTAGAATGGATAGTTTGATTGAAAATATTGTTACTCTCGGTGAATTATTAGTTGAAGGTAGACGTACATAAGTTTGTTGTATATTGCTGACTTGGGGGGAATAAAACGGGGATATGCGTACACAGCTGTGTTGTTGGTTTCTTTCATTCGTTAGTGTTATTAGACGTAGGATGAGCAGTGATCTTTTCGAACAAGTAATATTTTGTGTCTTCTAGGGGTCTGAACAATACAGCGTAAAAGGTTGTATACGGGGAGGTGTTAATTGAATGAAGTATTAGGCTGGTATGAAATGGAATTCGTACGGATCTGGGGAGGGGGAGCAACTGCGTGGTATCCCTGTAAGTAAAGCTTAACTGCTTTATCCAATTTATGTTTATTGTTGGCAATAGTCCAGACCATGAGACAAAGTAATTTTGTAATTCGGGGATGACGTCATATTTTAATTTATCATCCAATGGTATGTTGCAAAGTTTCACCAGGCATGTATTACTGGAATTGAATATTTTTACGTACAATGCTGCCTCTTGATTAGGCGCTTTTGGTTTTTAACGTACGTTGACACTAGAGGGGTTATGAATATCATTACCACAGAGATGGCTAATATTACGCCGGTGATAACGACCAGACATTTCGCGATGGTGTCCACATGGGAGGTCAGGGGATCTGTTTGTGTTGGTGGTGTTATGTTACTGATGACGTATGCATCAGCCCTGCCCGCGCTAGAGGCTGCGAGCGCTAGCATAGTTGCTGTTTTAAATTTGAGGAACAGAACTAAGACAGCAAAAGATAAGCATGTGTTCCATATTATCAGCGTTACCGAGGTCACAATTTCCGACAGATCCGTTTCGAATGTCGGTGTGAACAGTGCAGGCTCCAAATCGTTGGTATTGTCAAATTGCAGTGGGACATCTGCTTTGACATAGCTGTCTGACAATTTTGATTTTATGGAGTCATAGAGCTTAGGCTCAGTGTGAACAACTTGTTTTGCATTAGTGACATTCGTGTTCAGTCCCGGTATTTTTATGGTACGGAATTGAGCTATATTAATGGGGTAATCTAGCTGAACCGATTGAGATACATTGTCGCAATTGTCTGGGTGGGAAACAATGGAAATTGCGGCGTTATGTAGGAAACAACCGCAGGACAAGGAAAGAATGACGTGTGAATTTATCTTGTGAAAAGTGTCAGGCTTGTTTTCGCATGTAATTCTAATTGGACTTTCCAGGTTCTGTAGTAAGTATTTGGAACGGTCTACTTGCAGTACATTGGGATATGGAGTAGATGTTTTAGTTGAGAATTCACATGTCGGCAGAATATTATGGTTTACCATGATATTAAATATGCAATCCATAGTCTTATGGGAGTACATGAATGATGGATACGGGCATACAAAGTCCGTGTGTTCACAGGCAGAGTACTCTGCCTGGGATAGATACCCGAATGTGTGTTTGTCCCGTGAGAATGCTATAAATGATTTATCCACTTTAAGCAGAGATGTGTTATTCGGATCATTTCCATCCTGGGTGTGCAATGGTACTGGATAGGCCGTTATCTTATGTACGTTAATAACGTGATTTGGGGCGAATACGGGAATCTCGATAGTTATGATCAGCGCATCTCGTGCCACGTATCCAATGGCATGTGCGAAATTATAAAAGTATCGATTGTTATTTTTTGCTGGTAGGGGGGACAGATTGTGCTTTTCGAGTGACAGGCTGAGCCTCTTGACCGCCGAGTCAATGGTCGATAGAGTTACCAACTTGTGTGGTAGACGGCCTTGTAACAATAGCTGAATTTGTTCCCTAAAAATTTTAAGGTCTTTTAGGGCGCTTGACATTGTGTACACCTGTTGAATTAGTCTCTGGGTGGTGGTGACTATTTGGTCGTGGGACCTGACAATTAAGAGATTGTCGTCAATTTGGTCCATGTGTGTCATCATAGCAGATACAGCAGTGGTCAAGTTATCCATACGTTTGATTGAGGCTAGCAAAGCGGTGTTGGTCGCACTGACGTGTGCTTGAATGTCTCTGAAATTGGCGTATGTGTTGTTTTTGAAAGTGGTTAGGAACTCAAAGAGGGACGCGATATTGTCATGGTTATGTTTTGCGTAAATGGCTGTATTGAATAACTTACCTTCCAGCTCCCTAATTTGCGCCTGGGAGGCAGTTCCAAACAAGCTCCCTAAAAAACCAGAAATGTCTAGCAGCGCTCTTTTTGAGGAAGTCTGAATGGTCAGTGCCGACAGATCATTATCCAATAAGTCTATTTCGAAATTGTACTGACGTATTAAATCAAAGAGGTAGCGCTGCTCGGAGTGGAATGAGGCCAAGGTGTAATTGCATTCATGTTCCATGAAACCGAACGTATGACAATAATGTATATCTGTAATGGTCTTAGCTAGTCGTGTAATCTTGTTGAATTGTGGGATTTTCAAAGCAAAATTCAGTCGACGTAGACCTGAATATTTGCGTATCGTTCGAGTTTGCTCTTCAAACAGTACGCCAGCTGATTCCCTGTGTGCGTATTGTGCTGTTGCCAGCTGCATCCGAAGGCATGCCATGGTTATCAACCAAATCATGACCTTGGGGGAAATCATGTTCGCGGGCATGGAGCAGACGAGCGATTAGTTTGGTGGGATATTGTGGGGTTGGCGGGGAGTGGTGGCGGGGGGTGTGTGAGGCGTATGGAGCAAACAAGTGATTAGTGGTTTGCAAAATGTAGGAACTGTGGCGGGGATAGATTACGGGGGAGTGAGTGAGGGATATTTTGCTTTTTCAGCTTTTATATACGTGGCTAAAGGCTAGCGGTGTAAATAGACTGATCGCCAGGTTTGCTTAGCGGTCCTGCGATCGTGATTGGCCAGTGGGAGGGGTGGTAGAAGGGTCATGGGAGGGAACCTATGGTAAATATCAATGTTTGGGCTTGTAATCCGGTGTAGAATCGGTGCAAGGCAGATTTTCAAGGGACAAAAAGATACATTCTTCACTACAAAGTGGGTCAGCGTTGAATTTGTCGAGTTCTTCTTTATATTTGAAGAAGATGAGTGTCTTGCACACTGCACAACTGCCTATGTGTTTTGTTAATGGGCCAATTCCTTTGTAACTGGTGGTTCGTTTAGCCATGAGGGGGAGTATTGCAGTAATGCCGGGGGTGTGGGCAGTTGGATCAGTAGTGGTGATTAATCTAGGTGAGCAGAGTGCTCTTGGCAGGATTGGGTGGCAGTGGGAGTAAGCGGCGGATGTCGCAAGTGAGAAGTGACTGTAAAGTGAAATGCAGGTCGTTATGTAGCGATCAGCAGCATGCGGAACCGTGCACGAATGGGAACCAGGTGTGGCGGTTAGACTAACCGCGGCGGTGCCGCTGGGTGATGATGGTAATCGGGCGTGGCGATGTGGCATACTATATATCGTAAACTAAACGGACAAACCATTAACAAACCATAACCTATTACATTATTGTGTACCAAACCTCGTTTTGGGTGTGCATGGGTACATTGGGAAATTGCATTGTATACTGGGGGAATAAAATCGGGGTTATGATGCGTACATAAATGTTTTGTTAGTAATTAGCGTGACTGTAACTCGTTTAGAAAGGGCAGGCCTGGGTGATGGGGTTAGGTGCACTATCAGGAATCTGTGATTGGGGTTGCATCCACGCACGCATAGCGTCGACGTTAAGCTAAACACCAGAACTAAACGAATTTGTTCGTGATGGACTTGTTTTCGGCCATGCTAAGCGTGGCACAGAGCCTGCTCAACCGTGATTTTCTAGCTGAATAGTGCACTAACAAATATTATCGTTGTGTTGGGAAGGGAATATTAGTTGGTCAATTGATACACGGTACTTGTAAACTTTATTGTCGGATTGGTCACGTAGTTGACATGAGTTGTCTCTAATATCGAAAGCAGTGAATTTGCGAGTGTTTGATTGCAATTTCGAATTCTCATGTGGATCGCGCAGTGATGGTTTTCGCCAGTAAACTGTAGCGCCCTCGTGCAATTTAGATGGCGATCTGCCTTTGTTAAATTTTTGTTGTGCATGCTCGTCGGCGGTGCGCTTTAACTCCGCGCACTGCTGTGCAGCCCATTTTTGAACTTCTTGCATTTCTCGTATCAAGTCTGGTATTGTCTTTTCGTCCATGTCGAGATTAATATTTTTCAGTGCAGTAGTGTCCCGTCCAAATACCACCATACTCGGTGAGATTTTAGTCGTGCTGTTAGGCGTGTTGTTCACGCAGTTCACAGCTGCTGACAAGAACAGGGGCCAGTTTTCCGGATGGTTACTGGTCAAACATTTGAGTGTGTTGAGTAACGAGCTGTGTGATCTTTCAACTTTAGCTGTACTTTTAGGTGTATAGCAAGATGCGAATGTCAATTTTATGTCAAACATTTTTGCCATTGTTTTGTAAAGAGTTGAAATGAAGGCCGGGCCATTGTCACTAACGATCGTGCGACAAAACCCGAATTTGGTGAAAACGTGGTCATAAAGTACCCTACAAGTCTCCTCTGCACTGGTGGAACGTACTGGTATAGCAGTGACATACCCACTCAGGAGACAGATTATCGTTAATATAAATCTTGACTTACAAGCACCCAATTTGAGGGGGCCGAGATGGTCTATAATGATCACGGAATGGGGTGTAGATGGGGCGTCTATTATCTGACGCATGCGTTTTTCTTGGTTAATGGATGCCTTGGATAGAAGGCATGTTTCACAGTTTGATATAAATCTCACTACATCCTGATTCAACCCTTTCCACGCGAAGTGCATCCGGATACAAGTTGTTGTCTTAAATATCCCTGCATGCGGATATAAGGTGACGTGAAACAGTTGTATTATTTTGTTGGCATACCATTGTGGTAATAGGATTCGTGGACCATGGTTAAGACTTTTGGCGTGGCAATATGTGACTAAAAGATCATGTTCGCCAAACAAATCGCAATTGTGTTCTCTCATGAGGCAATAGTTCAGTCTTTTCTTCGTTGGTGGCAGCATGTCATGTTTTAAGTAATTAATCAAGTCCATGAAAGGCTTGTGCTTTCGCTGTTCTGTTGCAATCTGCCTGAGATCAATGTCGGAATGGAATACGCTGTTGCTCTGTGTGTTTTGACACGTGGTGGTGGGAACTTCATCAGGGCCATTTGTCATGCCTGGGCATTTAAACCCCGGGTTTGTTTCCTGCTGTGGGGAGGCGTGTGCGCCTGAGACACTTGTTGACTGGTCTTTGGCACTTATGTCAATGGTGTCTTTGTATTGCACTAGCTTAGCGTCGGTCTGTGCATGTTCGCCATATTTTTGTGTTGTGTTGTTGGCAGACAGTCTTGGCATTGATTTGATGTGTGGCATGAAATCATTCGTTGGGACGATTTCTTTGTCCATTTTCGCCATGGCTCTCGTTATCACGTCAATTTGAGCGCTGTGGGGAAACTTTTCTAGGTTTGGGTAGGAGACATCTTCTGTCGTTGGGGCTTCATAAGTGCGTCTACTTAATGCGTCAGAAATGAAGTTGGCTTTCGTGGAAATATGTTTTACATCGAAGTCGAAACTACTTATAAACAAAATCCACCTATCAATCTTAGCCGACAGACGTTTTTCGCTTCTATGTTTTGCTAGTACCTCCACGAGACTGTGATTGTCGCAAGGTTTCAAAAAAATTGGCGTAAAACGGCGTCCCATTAGGTAATGGTTAAATTTGAATAAACCTCGGCGAACGCATGCACCACTTTGCCAAGGTTTCCAATTCAAAGAAATGGCCTCCTACTTTCGCCACTTTTCAAATGAGCTGTATACCGAGCCATCGAACGTTGGGAGTTGACTTCTGTTTGTTATACGTTGTCATCTTGGAGAGCCGTTCGAAGACTGGTTATTAAGCTTGGCCTAATCTTGTTTTTTGCCTTTTTAGTTTGGCAGCCCAATCAGGTCGCGTTGCAGCCGGCCATGTTTGACTCTCATTCACTAAACGAGATGTTTGGGGTTAAAGGTGACTGTGGAATCTAGTGTGCTGTCGGGAGATGAGCGTGGATCGTCGGGGATTGAAAATTGGCGTGTTGCAGGCTTTGTGGCGACGCGAAATGTGTTAAAAATCCACTGTCGCGTGTAGATGAATCTATGGGGGAGGTCGGGGCTGATTGGGGGAGGTGGCTGTCAGTGGCTTTGGGGGTGGAAGTCGGCCTATTCATGAGAGGACCGGGGCCGGAGGGGGGATGTGATTCATGGGCGGAATTAGTTCTACACACGTGAGGGCGGGGCTGGAGGGAGGAGTGATCCTGTGGGCGGAATATGGTTTAAGCATAGGCAGGAGGCGGGGGGGGAAGGAGTGAAAAGGGGTTCAAATTAGAACATCTCCACCACTTATGTCATGTGTGATTTAGACATGTGTGGTGAGAAGTAATAACAGAACCAGTGAAGGGTTTCTATTCTGTTTATTGACTGTCTTGTTACATTCAGTTCCAGTTTATATATATATCCCGTGCTCTCTGTCTAGCTAGCAAGTAGACTAGCAAGAGCAGGTGTGAGGTGCCTAGTAGACTCAGCACTTTCTTATGATCACAAATCAAGCTTCCGCTGCACCATCAAATGTAGATGTGGAAACTTTCAGAGCATCTCTTTTAAAACTGGCGGCTTCTGTATCATTGTTGTTTGTGGAAATGACTTATCTCAATGCGCATCATGTTGGATATTTTTTAAGCTAGAATGAGATAACCCTGTACTATACGTGACCTCAGATGTGGGTTAGTTTTCAAATGGTTGGATTTGCCCTGTAGTAGAAACCTGATGTAACGTGTAATAGTTGCTGACAATAAAACACCTATATTGTAAATTACTATACTTAGTTAGTTTATTTGTTTATTCCATATATGTCATGCAACATTAAAAAAAGGTTAAAATGCAGTTTGAAAACATTATACCTTAATGTTGCCTGACCGTAAATCAACCTACAAGACATATTAAGTATATAAAAATGTTAACACATGATAGAATACATTAAAAACATGAATATCTACATAAATATTATCACACTGTAAACTGTACTTTTTTCAAGATTATTTGTTTCTGACATTATACGCCTCTCCCACATTTTAAAACACATTTGCTTATAACAGGCTGTATATCTGGATTACTCATTAATAAACAATACTGATCCTTTTTTGCATTTAAATCACTATCATTTTCATATAAATCTGTTATCAAAACCTCTCTTAGAATCGTCATATAGTTTCACATTCTAATAAAAATGAACTTCATCTTCTATCTTATTTTCTGAGCATAATTTACATGTCCGTTCTCCTATAGTAGTCCCACTTCTGCGACCTAATTCTACTTGAGTGGTAAACTGCCACTTCTAAGTTTTTCTAAACACTGCCTTTCACTAAATGACATCAGGTTTTGTTACATACGTTTCAACCATTATTTTAGACTTATAATATCTATACAATCTTAACTTATTTCCATTTTGAAAATTATTTCTGTCATCCCATAACTTTGTTGACCACTTATCATTATCATGCTTATTCAAGTATTGTTTGTATGTCGATCACGACCACTGAAAATAACTCATGAGTGGCTTTCCTTGGCAGGCATTCCCAAGAACAACAAAATACAAGGCCAGGATTCCCTGGAAACCTCCATGAGACGTCATGTTTTGTGTAGGAGGGGCTAGAAAAAGGCCTTTGCCTCAAGACATGATGGAACATGTACAAAAAAATCCTGCTGATCCAGCAGTTGACTCCGTCAGCAAAAAAAATGAGTATAAATATGAGTAGAATGTATACATGTCACCTACAACGAGAGCACCATGGGTGCAGATGTCACCATAACGAGAATCGCCATCGGCTAGCGTGTTCCACATCTAAACGCTAGCAGATACGATTTAAAGAGATAAGATCAATAACGTTGTAACGCGTCAAGTGTACAATTGTGTATTTGAATAGTTAAAATTGCAGTCACTAATATTTGGAGAGTAAAATAAACAATGGAACAATAGTCATTTTGGATCTTATTGAAATCTACTTAGCAAAACGTACCTTTCACGGTGACGTTTAACAAACACAGATAACAAAGGCATAATTAGTCCCAGGATCAAAAACCGCCAGGCCTCCTGCCTCAATCCTTCCGATCCGAGTGGGCTCAGAATAATATGAGATGGTGGGAGATGCCCGAACATCCAGTTCACGGTGCCAGGCCTCCTGCCTCATTCACAGGGATCCAAAGCCTAATTAGGGATCGCTAGAATCCCAGCGGTCGTCAATCCTCCCCTGCAAAGAACATCCCAGTAGAGACAACCGTTGTTCATTTATTTTTACCTTTAGATAATTCACAGTACTTTAAATGCCTAAACGACAATGTTTCTCTCCTGCGGTTGTAGGCCTTTTGTAAATGTAAATGTACATTGTTCATTTATTACCTACCTAAATAGTAAATACTAGTAACCCTGATAGCTAAAAACAAGTTATTCAAAATACTATAAATAATGAAATGGTTTCCTTTTTGTTTACATATACACATGTGTGTATGTTTTTTTGCTAACATTTGGGATTACTCTAAACACAAACAAACCTTAACTACAATACACTCTACAGTATTCAAAAAGCAAACCCTAAAAACTATCTAACCTAACAATTGCCAAACTCATTTTGCGGTCGTAGGTTAGTAGCAAAATACATATGCACTTAGTGATATCTGCTGGTGATTTCTTCTAATTTGTTCAAAAACATACGCATCCATCACTACGTGCATTAATGGTTAATAGTTAGTATGTACGCCAATCTATATATTTATTATTCAAACACTATTTTTTTATATATATATAGGGCAGCAAGATGCTAGTATGTCTCTGAAATCTGTTTTACTCTTGTCCTTTCATAATGCAATCATCTTCTATACCCATCATCCTCTAGTGGCGATTTATTGTACTAGTGTTAATAATTGCTCATTGTTCACTAATTTTTTTTCTTTCTGTCGTGTACATTGTGCCTTAGTGTCTTTGCTTATTGTAAACTTTCTTATGAATTTTAGTCCTTTTTACTATATAACTGCTTTTGGAGAGGGCACCGTGATCTGGCACGTTTGTGCCCTGCGACGCCCTGTTCCCTGCTTTCGTGGCTGTGTGCTTTGATACACCCTCATTGTCTCATGTTTAATCTTCTTTTCCCGTGCATCTCATGGTTATAGATTGTTCATTTGTGGATTTGTTTCCTCTTTTTTGCTTGTTCTGATGTTCTGATTGGTTGAGTTGTTTGTTGGGTGAGACGTACCGCACTTGATCGAGGTTTTTCCCAGGTAGAGGCGCCGTTTATATTACGCACCGCAGAGGTCATGGAGCAGTCGAACGGCATCAGCGACGCCAGAC
>JAGTTF010002431.1:16041-35407 GCA_019095985.1 Streblospio benedicti | reverse complement strand
GGCGGTAATGTTTTTTATTTTTGCCCGGGGGGGGCCCCATGTTTGATCTTGGGGGAATGTTTGGGGTTAAAGGTGACGGGAATCTAGGTGCCCCGGTGGGGCGACGTCGGGGATTGGGGGGGCGGGTTTTTTGTGGGGGCGAAATGTTTTAAAAAATCCATTGTCGGTGAGGTGAATTTTGGGGGGTGGGGCTGTTTGGGGGGAGGGGGGCCGGGGTGGCTTTGCGGGGGGAAAACCCCTTTCCCATGGGGAGGGGCCGGAGGGGGATGTGATTCATGGGGCGAATTAGTTCTACACACGTGAGGGCGGGGGGGAGGGAGGAGGATCCTGTGGGCGGAATATGGTTTAAGCATAGGCAGGGCGGGGGGAAGGAGTGAAAAGGGTTCAAATTAGAACATCTCCACCACTTATGTCATGTGTGATTTAGACATGTGTGGTGAGAAGTAATAACAGAACCAGTGAAGGGTTTCTATTCTGTTTATTGACTGTCTTGTTACATTCAGTTCCAGTTTATATATATCCTCCGTGCTCGTCTAGCTCAGTAGACTAGCAAGAGCAGGTTGAGGCCCAGTAGACTCTATGACGTATGGCTGCTGGTGTGTGTGTAGGGCGGTGGCCCGGAGCCGGAAGTGTGAAGACTTCCGGCGGTGCCCTATGAGTCTTAATCTGACTCAGCACTTTCTTATCATCACAATAGCGATGTCCCGTGCTGGTCTCGGGGAGCGGGGCCTTTGCAAATCGATTGCGTCCCCTCGTGCGGAATCCGTTGTACTCAGGGTGCATGGGGGTTTTGCCACCCCGGGGCCTGCTTTTACATCGCTGACAAGTGATGCACGTGCGACACATCATCTTCACATCCTCGTGCATTCCCGGCCAGGCAAAACGTCGGCGTAACAGCTTGTACACACGATCATAGCCCAAATGGCTAACGCTGTGCACGTGCACCTACGCTTTCCCGCCAGGCGACTGGCACGAGAGGTAGTCGCAGCTGCTCCTCGGGTTTTCCGTTTTGCGAGTAGTTTCTTTTCGGAGGCACCAACGCCGTCCTTTCCCCTGTAGATGTCGCTCCACCAGCGCCCGTACATCTGCACCTCCACGGCGCCTCACGCCGAAGAGCAGTACGTCGCAGTCATCTCCCTACTTTGCCTTTTAACTCAGCGATTCGTTGTGGCACTGAGTCGCTCCCTTGTGCCTCGCACCACTCCTCCGCAGAGAAGTGACCCAGCACTTGTTGACACTGATTCTCAGCATCGTCGACTGACTGGCCCACCAGAGGTGGACTCAGCCCTCCTTCTGCTTCAGCATCCTCTTCATCTGACGTTTCCCCGCGTACCAATGGTCGTGGTGCGGGGGCCGCTCTCGGCGTTCTCGGCCAGTCGCGCTGACTGACAGCGACACCTTCGCGCGCCATCAGAATGACACCCTCCGCCTCTGTGAGACGGAAGTCCTGTTGGCCACGATTCGGCAAGTCGAAGAGTCGGCGAGTGAGGTAGACATTAAAATCTACCCCATCCACCAATTCTGGTTCTTCATCGTCGTCGTCAGAATCAACGTCGCGCGCCGCGAATTCCCACCTGAGCTCAGGCAGTGCGACCGTGTTGACCTGCGGTTTTTCGTCCGAGTCGGTGTCCCGACACTTGTCCATTTTTCGTTTGTGAAACAAGCAATCAGGACATTCTCCCAATTTGCACGATTTGCGCTTACAAAACGCCTCCTTCAGCTCGGGATAACTCTCACGCTTGCGCGACAAAGTGTCGGCGACTACGTTGAGCTTCCCTTCGACGTGATGTATCTCCCACGGCTTGTACCAGCCCATTTCAACAATCCACGCATATACATGTTGTTGGGATTGATGATACTGCTGAATCCACGTGAGTGCTGCGTGGTCAGTCAAATGACGACCAAGGTGCCCCTTGTGATGTCTCGAAGTATCGCATGAAGAACACGACCCCGTAAAACTCAGCACTTTTTTAGCACAGTAGGCTTGGCGACTTTTACACAAGCGTCTTTGAGGCGAAGCCGGCCGGAACGAACCGCCCATCTTGTTCCCTGCTCCAGTGTCCGCCGATGGCGAACAGACTCGCATCCACTTTCAGATGGAATGGCGTGTCTGGTTTCGGATAATAGAGAAGTGGCAATTCTTCCAAGAACGCCTTAATTTTCTCAAACGCTTTCCTGCTGCTCCGCCACCCGAAATGACAGCCCTTTCTTGGTCAACTCTGTCAGTGGGCAAGCCCACTCGCTGTAGTTCGGAACGAAAACGACGATAGTACCCAGTGAAACCCAGATGCGTTAGCGTCTCGCTCAGATTCTTTCGGTACCGCCCAGTCGTGCAGAGCTTGGATCTTACTACGACTGGGGCGAATTCCATCAGGCGTCTACCTCGTGCCCCAAGTATTCTACATGGGTTGTAAACCTGCACTTACTGGGTTTGAGCTTCAAATTCAAAAAGCGTCGCAGTCGCCGAACACAGCGGAGGTTCAGCAACGCCCTCGAGATCCCGCCCAAAAGCGAGGGATCGAGGTACCGCAGGCATTGGCTCCACACAATATCAGCGAGTACCATCTCCATGAGGCGACAAAACATCGCGGGCGCATTGCAGAGGCCGAAGGGCATTACGGTCCACTGAAAGTGGCCACGATGTGTCTAAAGCTGTCTTTCCAGGTCTTCCGGGTCCATGGCTACTTTGCCAATAACCGCCAGCGAGATCAAAGCGTGCTGAAATACTTGGACCCCTCGAGGCGTCCAAGCATTCGTCGATCCGTGGTAGGGGGTAAGCATCCTTCCTGGTGACTTCATTAAGCCTGCGAGAAATCTATGCAGAATCGCAGCTCCCCGACTTCTTGCAGGCAGGCACCACCGTGCTCCCCCCGCAGCGACATTGGAGGGGCGGATCACTCCGCTCTCCAACATTTTCTCCAGCTCTGCATCAACAGATCCCCTCCTTCTTGGAACGGCGGAAGTAGTTCTGCTTGATCGGCGTCACGTCTCCCATGTCGATTTTGTGGTGGATCAAATCCGTAGAGCCCCAGGGGATCCCCGGGTCCCATGAATATGTCGATGCTCCATCACCAGGGCCTCAACCTTGGCGACTTTCGTCTGGCGCTAATTCTCCTTCGGCTGGTAGCATGCAGCGAAGATACTGAAAACTCCCGAGTTCTCCATCAGTAGTGGGCTCAGTTGATGGCCGTGCCGGAGCTTCTTCTACAAAGTACAACTTACAGTCGCTCCTGATCAGGGAGGACTCAAAACCCATACTCTCGGGATCAGCTGCCGACTGGTCCACTCGCTCCCATGTCGTGCTCCTACAGCGTTGACACTCGCCACGTGGGCGGGTATCTGCCATATTTTCCAGGCAGAGGACTCTCACCCCTCGCCCGAAGGTTGATTAGCGTCGTCCAGATGCTCCGCATCCTTGGTTGGCAGGTCGGTGATTTTGGCCACGAACAAATCCTTTTGTAGTTCGGAACAACGTTCCCTGATTCTCAGAGTCAACGGATGCTCCGTCCTCCGCGGCGACCTCCAGCGGCGGCGGCGAAGAGGAGAGATCACCCAAATTGGCTACTCCTTCCACCAAAAACTTTGCGTCCCCCCTGCTGAGGTTGGGTAGATGACAAGACACGCAGCTGAACGCCCCTTGAACGGATGCTCACGGTCTTGTTCATTCTCCTGCCAGGTCGTTGCTCCCTACCTTCAGCGCCCTCCCGAGCGGTATCTCGTCGTCAGCCAATTCGCACTGTCCGTGCCTCGCAGTCCAGTTCCACTTCATAGGTCGCGAGGAAGTCCATGCCGAGAGCAGAAGGTCGAGACCTTCTAGCCGCCCGACATACACTGTTTGTTGATAGGTCGCACCTGCCAAAGACAGATCGACCAGGCACTGCCCCTTCACGTCCAAGCGACTCTCCCCAGCCCCTGTGAGCATGAGGTTCGCTGGTTGTAGTGGCGGCAGTCGTCCTTTCAATCTCGAATACGGCGTCCAAAAGTAAGCTGAAGGTGGCCCCCATATCTAGGCACGTCGCGGCGCAGACCCCACGAGATCCACGCTACACCTACATACGAGGCGGCCTCTGGCGAGGCCTATTGCTGCGCACATGCCGATGTCTTCTCCTGCTGGCATACACTGATACGCCTCTCCCGGCGCAAAAACCCGCAGCAATTGCAAGGCTCGTCTGGGCGAAGAGGTGCGGCAGTCGTCCTCGTCCACTGCCAGAGTACATTGTTGATGTTGGGTCGGCGTTAATCGAGCCATGGGATGACAGCTTCTATGCACGGTCCCTCGAAGGGTCTTCCGCGATTCCACCCCCATCGCCTCGCCCTTCCCGATGCAACCTTACGGCCCCGTGGAATGAAGCTTTGTCTCTGCGCCTGGCTCTTTCCTGCGCGCTACCAGACCCGTCGCCCAGTCGCCACTGAATTGGTGCAACTTTCCTGTACGTTCTCCCCTTGCACCCAGAACCGGCAGTCGCACCAAGACTCTCGTCCCGCGTGTGGCTCCCTGCATCCTGCCCGTTCTCCCCAGTTGTGAAAAGAGGCCCAGTCCTGACAAACCTCGCGGTTTGCGGGGGCGAACACACGCTGCGTGAACACATTCTCCTCGAATGCTCAGGCCGAGCGAACCCGAAGGCAGGTCCTCCGGATCTCCCGCTCTCATGGTCGTTGGGCGATCGCTCTCGCGGGCGATCGCCTGTCCTCCCGAACTCGTGACGGCGCACCCATGCACGGGGTGTCCGTTCGTCTTCACACTGGCTAGTAGCTCCCCATCATCTGCAATAGACCTCTGAGGTTGATTGTCGCTCGTATCAGCGGCAGAGGAAGCTCGCGACGCAGCCCCTCTGCCTACTCGTTTCCCTCCGGCGTTGTTGCGACCACAGAGTTGGCACTCTGGATCGGATTCTTGTCCTCCGGCTTCTTCGCCGAACGCCTGAAGGGCGCCGACTGCCACTCGGCGATCTGCTCCGGAGTTGCCTTTCGACAACTCGTTCTGACGTGGCCCTTATTGCCACAATGCCAACACTCCAGGTTGGCCAACCCGCCTGATTCCCGTCGTTTCGAGCGTCGGTTCTGCGGTCCCCGCGCCCGACGACTCGTTGTTGCAGCCGCTGCCTCAGCTCCTTTCCCTGAGTCCGACTTCTTCTCCTGTTCGCCCTGCACCGCCAGCACCTGTCTCACCACAGTCTCTGTGGACGGGTGATTAGGTTTCTTCGCATTCGCTTCTTCCTTCTCGCGTACGATGTTCGCTTTGTAGTGCGTTGGATCATCACGCGACTCACGTCGCACCAACTCCTGTGTCAAAATGGCCAGATCCGATTCAGGATACATCATGACCTCGTCGTGCGTTCGCCTGAGCGGCGGAATTTAATCCATGCTCCACCGTTTCAGCACGGCTGCCTCTCTCTGCGGCGATTGTCGTTCCGTGCGCTTTTCGCGCCAGGGGACATCAGCTGAGCAATGAAGTCGCGAACCGACTCTTTGCTGCCTTGCTTCCGGGTTGCGAGAGTTCCTCCTCGGCGGACCTCATCTCAAATTCCACATGGAAGTGAGCATTGAGGGTCGCCAAGAGAATCTTCCAATTGCTCCTATCTTCAATGGGGAGGTTCAACAACGCTCCCTGCGCCTTCCCCGATAAACGGTCCACCAGCCATCCCGCCCACTCAGGGGACGGAACCCGGTACAGTCGGAGGGTTTCCACTAGTTGCTGCACGTAGTCAGGCCAAGACTCGTTGCGGTTGGGTTCGCTGAACTTGTGAAAGTTCTTGATGCGATCCTTGAAGGACACACTCGTCGGTACGCCAGGCGGTAAGTCGTCATCCTCCGAGGAGGTTGACTCCTTCCTGCCCGCGTATCGATTCCGCCTGCGTCGCAAGGCGCGCCGTCTTCGTGCCGCTTCCTCTGCCTTCCAACCCGCTTCTTCGACCTTGTACTCGTCCAGGGCCCCCACCCAGGGGGTCTGCATGAAACGTCGCACGAGTGGATTTGCGAATGCTCGCGCATCACTACTCGCCAACGTAGTATCCTCCTCCGTGAGGCGTGTCGCGGCCCCGCCAGTGCGAGGCCGGGCACCCCCATGTTGCTGGCTGTCTCCTGCTGGGGCCTCTTGCGAGACACCAACAGGGGTGGATGCGGGTCGACTCCGGATCGGGCTTACACCCTTGCCGGCGGATCTTGCTCCTCGCAGCTCTGCAATCCGTGCCCGCAGGCGCTCCTCCTCCTCGCGATCGGCTTCCAGTCGCGAAACCTCGGCCCTCAAGGAGTCGAGATCGACGAAGTCGTCGCGTATCCGTGGCTTAATAGGTGGTGGCGGGGGGGTGTCAGTCCCCCGCTCGCTTGGTGGGCCGGTGTTAGGGTCCCGGCCTTTCCCCCGAGGCGGTAAGAGAGGTGGACTAGCCACGTCCTGCTCCCACTTCTGCGGTTTGTGTCGCGGCGGCCGATCCACAGACCGGTCCCTCTTCACCACCCCACCCGAGGGTGAGTGGCGACTAGGCCGGCTCTGCTTCGTGTGTCGGGGACGGGTGCGATACCGCCCGTTAGTCCTCTCCGTTTGTTCCGCTTCCGCCTCGCTCTCGTCTGTCTGATCCTGCCACTTCTTGGACTGCATCAGGTACTGCGGGATCAACTCGACTTCCCAGTCGGTGATCTGACGCATCGTGCGCCTCCAGAGCTCTGCTCGCTGATCCTCTTGGCCCGGGACCAAGACCCCGTCCAAGATTCCCTTCCACTCCTGCCTGATCGCTTTCGCGCCGTCGCGCCCTTCTTCTGCAATTCTCTTGCGAATGGTGGGGCCGTTGTTCTGTAGCACCTCGAGAAACACGCGCTCTGCGGTTCCGAGTGTCAGGTCGTAGGCGTGAGAGTCACACTCCCCCACCCATTGTAGTGGTAGGCCTTCTTTTAATCCCGGAGGATAGTCGCAGACCGGGCCCAGGAGTAAAACACGCTCTACGGCGCCTCCCATGACCCTCTGCGTCTCCTCCAGGCGGCAGAGATGGTTCCACTTCATCTCCCGTATCCCCAATTGATGTGCAGCCCGGAGGGACTCCAACGAGCCCTCCCCAATGCCGTTGTCCTTGTACTTGCCTTCGTCGTCCTCGATGCGCCCTGGGTTCGTTTTAACCGACCCAGCCATGCCGCCTCGCCCTCTCGGGGCTGGCGCCACCTTACTCTCGCTCCTCGGTGTCGGTTTTCCCCGACCTCCCGTAGCCCCGATCTCCCCTGGGACGGGACTCGGTCGATAGCCGGTTCCATTACGCCGCGGGCTTTCGCCCGCTAACGCCTCATTCCCGATCACCTCCTCCTCCGACTCTTCGCTAGTCTGACTGACAGCTTCTTCTTCCTGGGAATTAGCACCCATTTCCTCCTCAGCTGCTCCGTCGGCGACCCCTTCCGGGGGCGGCGGCGGATGTTGCTCGTGTTGTACCACGGGCACGCCTTGCAGAGACTTCTTCCCCGCATCAGACAATGTCAGCACGGGGTCTTCTGTAGCCGTTGATGTCAATGGCCCGGCCTTCGGCAGCAGCTGCGATAGGGACGCAGTACGGACCAATGGGTCTGCCTGCACCCCGCCCGTCATGCCACTCCATCTCAAGGTCAGGGCATTGCGACTGCGTGTCACTGGTGGTGATGACTGCGCCTCACTCAATGGTCGGCGAACTTTCTTCGCGACATCACGTCGCTTCGTCCGCTCCTTGGCGTGGTACTCAACCTCGCGTTCCCCTTCCGACATATAGTGGCGGGATCCGCGATGGTCGCCTCGTGGTGCTGCAGGTGTCGCATCATGCGACTCTCGGTCTCGTCGACGCACGACCCCTCGCTCCCCTTCCGACTCAGTGTGGCGGGGATCACGATGATCGTCCTGCTGTGCTATAGGTATCGCATCACGCGACCCTGTTCCCTCTTGCTGTTCAGCCGGCAGCTGGGCGGCTACGCCCCTGCGGCCACTCAAAACTAACTTCGCGGTGGAGAGGGTGTCCGCGATTCCCGCGAACCACCCCTTCGAACGTCGTGGGTCGGACATGGTGACTTGATCTCACACTCGTATCGCGCCCGAAAGCGTGTACTGTCGCGAGATCCTGGTCACGGCACCAAACTGTAAACAAAGTGGAATCGGTCGCGGCACCAGTGCGACCTGCGATGGTCCCTGGGCCGCGCGACTGTGCTGACTCGCGGCGCCACTAGCCCGAGGCTAGGGCCGACGCGACGACGACTGATCCCTTGACGATGTTGGTTCCCTTACTACTCCTCGTTGTGTTAACTGGTACCCCACGTACAGGCCACCGTCCAGCGTACTGGGCGAGTGCCTGGTGACTAACCCGGGTTTCACGACAGGCCCCTACGCGGAGGGGACTTCGCACCGGTGCTGACACGCAACGATCAGGGCGTCCCCTTTACGAAGCCACGTGGTCCCAGGCGCGGGAGGAGGGGGGTTCGCCACCGGCTAGCCCCGTCAGATATGTAAAGAAGGCCTATCCCCAAGAGGATAGGTTACCAGCCCTACGTGCTATCCGACTAGCGTCTACAAGGAAACTGAGGCCCTAATGGCCAAGTCTCAGTACTATAGTGTACTGAGTCCCTAATCCTACAGTGGGCTTAAGAAGGAACAACAACAAGGTGTGTGTAACAAGGGGATAATAAACCTAGTCCAGTGCAACTTACTTATAGCTACTTTATACTCTGCGAGGTTGCTGCAACCTCGCGCACTGAATGCATAATCTAGTTCTGTGCACAATTGTTTTCTTTGTTAGCAAATTCTGATTCCTTGTGTTTATACACTGAAAGCACAACTCTTTAATCTTTAACTGTCGGTCCATCCATCTGTTCTCCCCATATGTGGATCCATCTGGTAACATGTGACAAGAAACTTCGCATCGTTTGAGCTAGGATGCTCTAATTTTTATGTCCTTTGGAAATGGTGACCACAAGTTCCTGATTTTGCTTATTGCCCCCTCGGTCTAGAAGGTGAACTCTGAGGGAAAATTCCATGGTGTATTATTAGGAGTGAATTCCATGGTTATTCACTTTTTGAATGCACCATTCCATGATAACCATGACTGCCGTAACCAGCTTTTGTACTCCAATTCACAGCCTAAGTTTCCCATGCTATCGCCTGCTAATAGGCTGGTTTCTAACTTCACTGTCAATCAATTTCAATCCGCCAATATATAGACATCTTCATTCAGTTTTTTAAACTTTTTAAGCTCTTAGCCTGCTGATATAAATTGTTTTTTTTTTAGTTCCAACTGTCAAAATCAATAATGTCTCATTCCTATCAGACATTAAACTTATCAACATGCGGGTATACCTTCTATACAGTTTCGTCAGCAATATGTTTTATCCAGACTATTAAATTTGTCATCAAAATCAGCAATGAATTGAATTTGTTGTCTGCTGATTTCTGGGAAATTCAAAAAGTGTTCAAAAAAAGTTCCATGCTTCTTCTAAATCATCAGGATTCCAATGTACAGAGGGTTTTCTTTTTGTATCTGTTTTCACACAATCGCTGCTGTCAGTAAAAAGAAAATTTTTGCCAATCTTATGTTGGATTGACCAACGCGCAGCTGGCAAATAAAAGGGCTATGGTGGATCCACTCAGTTCTTTGCACATTTCATTGATTCTTTCACAAAGACTAGAACCATGGTTGGCGAGTTTGTCTTGAGCGTTGTATGGTTGCCCTCTGTAAAGTCTCAGTACCCCCAATTTAGTCTCACTCATTTTGTCGCCTTTATAACTAGTGTAAACAAAAGAAGTTCTGTTCTGGACTACTGTGTGGTCACCTCAGGAAGCACAGTGGAAGAACTTTGCCTGGACGTCATTACAAAAATCTGTGGGCCGGGGAGGCGCAGGATCTCAGACCAAAGGCCCTATCAATGCATTCAATACATTATTGCATGACTTCAGGAGCTGCTCCTCGCAAGCATTTTCGTTTCGTTTGTTTGTAACTAACTAACTATAGGAATAATGTAATTTGATGTTGCTAATGTAATGTAACCACCCCAGTTAATTGAGTATGCTGTGTTGAACCACACCGGTGTTTTATATGGCAGCAAATAAACCAGATGATATTTAACAAAAGGCTTATTTATTCTAATAAAAATTTTGTCCATACTTACAAGGTAAAATTGTCGTTTAACAGTTTCCTAACGGTGTCCATGTTTTTATTATTTTTATGAACTGTGGAATTAGATGGACTTAAAGGAGAGACCTGTTTTTTTCGTGCTGGCAGTTCAAGTGATGCGTGACTCAGTAACAGTGTGATTGACCTCCCAACAGCATGACAATTGTCGTTTGAAGGACAGTGACTTTACTCACATTACATGGGTTAATCTGTTGTCTCCAGTCTTGGCGATTGTAGCATTCTCGGCGTAGTATAAAAATGAGTATAGAAATTGCACTGGACTAGGTATAGCTTTCCCCATTGCACACACCTTGTTAAGTATTGTTGTTGTCCTTTATTATGATCACAGTAGGATTAGGGACCCAGTACTCTCTGGTACTGGTTTTTGGGGAGCCCTGATTAGCGGCAGTTCTCCTTTGTACTGCGCTCGTCAGAAGCGGTAGGGCTGGCAAACCCGGGGTGTCATTCTCGAGCTCAGCTGGGAATAGGCCCTTCTGATCTTTCCACTCAATTCTACGGAGGTTAACCTGCTGGGGTTGATCTCTCCTTTGGTCTGGAACGTGGTCCTGGCTCCGTGTTGTACTGCGCTTCCTGGGGTGACCACCAGTCAAGACTGAATAACTCACATAAATTGTTACCGGGATGGAATGAACACTGTCGGGACTTGCACAGTGAGGCGCGTGACGCGTTCCTTACCTGGAGAGCAAACCGCAGCCCCCTCGCTATGGTCCAGTCTACGAACGTATGAGACGAACCCGCGCTCAGTTTAAATATGCCTTCAGAAAATGTAAGCAGGAACAAAACAATAAAATCAGTGATTCTTTGGCTAAAAAACTGTTATTAAAAAAACACTAAAAGCTTTTGGAATGAAATAAAAAATATAAATAACTCGAGACAACAGCTTGTACGAAATAGCTTTAGATCCATGCAAGGTGATACTGATATGTTCACAGTGTCTGATGTGAAAGCTGCTATTAGAGAACTTAGGACTGGTGTCTCAGCAGGTATGGATGGGCTAGCCAGTGAGCACTATAAATTTGCAAATGATAGGGTATATGTTTTACTCAGTGTTCTTGTAAACAGTTTTATAGTACATGGTCATATTCCTGAACCTGTCATGGACTCTTTAATTATCCCACTTTTAAAGGACAACAAGGGCAATATCTGTGATAAAAATAATTACCGTCCTATTGCGATAACCTGTATTTCTTTTATACATCCTGCAACCAATTTAGTTTTAAAGCTAAACATTCTACTGATATGTGTACATTTGTTTTAAAAGAAACCATAGATTATTATGTATCATGTTCTAGTCCGATTTATTTGTGCTTTGTGGACGCATCAAAAGCGTTTGATCGTATTAATTATTGGCATATGTTTGAAAAGTTATTGTCTCGTGGTTTACCCCCTGTTATTGTTCGCTTATTGATGTATTGGTATATGAAGCAGAATTTTATTATCAAATGGTGTGATAAATTATCTACACCTTTTAATGGAACCAATGGTCTTAGACAAGGTGGTATTCTTTCCCCAATTCTTTTTAATGTGTTTATGGATGACCTGAGTCAAGAATTATCTAATACTAATGTTGGTTGCTATCATAACAATGTGTGTATCAATCATCTCTTTTATGCTGATGACTCAGTCCTTCTGGCTTCTTCACCAGCTGCTTTACAGCTGCTGCTGAAAGTATGTGAAATGTATGCTAATAAATATGAAATGGTGTATAATGCAAAAAAGACTGCTTGTATGGTGGTTTATCCTAAAGTTATAAAAAATATGTCTCCCCCTCTCATGCTCTTGGGTGGAAAAGCACTGAAATGGATTGATGAACATAAATATTTAGGTGTTTTTATTTCTAGTAGCAATTGTGATGACAAGGATATACGCAGGCAAATTCAGTCTACTTATTGCAGGGGTAATGTTTTAATCAACAAATTTCGAAACTGTGATAATAGTGTTTTTAAAACATATTGCTGTAACTTTTATTGTTGTCAGTTATGGGCATCATATAGTAAGAGTATTTATAACAAAATGTGTGTTGCATACAACAATGTATTTAGAGCTCTTTTTAAACTAGATAGAAGATGTAGTGTCTCTCAGAATTTTTTAGATAAGAATATTGATTGTTTTAATATACTTATGAGAAAAGCAATATATAGTTTTAGAAGTCGTCTATATCGTAGTAATAATAGTCTAGTCCAAGCTTGCTTATCATCTCAATTCTTTATTTACACCAGTAAAATTGCTGGTAAATGGTTTGAACTGTTGTATTAAGGCTGATAAAGTTTTTTATCTGTATATATTGTATTTATCTATTTTATTAATTCTATGGACTGGTTTCGAAATAAAATACTTATGACTTAAAGTTGGACAAAAACGCTGGCGCGCAGTCACCCCCATGGGACCTACAGCTGGCTAGATAGGATGGGAGGCGTGGTGGAAGTCCCTTGGGGCCCCGACCCGAACCTTCCTCCAGGCCACGGCTCTGCGGGGGAGGATTCAATGGCTGTAGTACAACCAGTGGGCGGAAAAGACTGGCCGCCGAGTGGAGTTAACCACAAAAGTCGCGTCTACAGTGTTACCCACACCCACCTAGAGAGGATCCCAAACTTCCAGGCAGGTTCTGTAAGAAGAAAAAAGGACCCCTCAGAAAGGCATGAAACAAAACAGCAGCTGGAACTAGATGTACAGTTGGCAACTCCGCTGAGATGTGGGGCTCCTAAGGGGAGCTCAAGGCCAAGAACCGGGATGCCTCTGCCCAGTCTGTGTAAAGACCAGAGAAAGTGTTGGACAGAAATGGACCAGGGACACGTGAGTGCCAATGAGGAGAATTAGAAGCAAGATGAGGATCTTCTTGAAGGACCCCTTGACCCGGGACAAGCAAAAAAGTCAAGAGGTCAAAAATGAATCATTTTCGGGGAACAACAGCAGAGGAGGATATTATGTGGAAATATATCTCCTCTCAAGAAGATGGACAAACGATTCTAGGTATACACACCGAACGGGTATACTATCAGAATAAATCCTCAGACTCCCAAGCCGGGTCCTGCAATGGTTTGCCGTACGTCTGGCAACTTTGTCGCGGACAGTGCACCTTACCACATCACCCCATTAATCGCTGGAGAAAGTGCTGCTGTCACAACTCAGCGGGAGCAAGAAACACGCTGCGCCAAGATTAGGGAGAAGGCCCACGAGCTGCAGATAAATTTCACGTGGTCGTGGGCCCACTACTTAAACATCCTTGCCAGAGGGACAAGACATCAAGATGGCAGAGCTGTGGCGCCGAATATCAAGACTCCTCACCTCATGGGAGGTTGAGTTGCTGCCGGAGTTTGCTGAGCCTGAATCGTCCTGGGAAGAGTTGACCGACCATGAAGTGTCGGAGACAGCGCAACAAGACTGGGCGAGACTACAAAAGAAAGCTTGCTCGGCACAATCATACCCCGAAAAGAAAACAGAGGGAGGCCACTTTCCTGCCTCCCATCAAGCCGGGCACAAGGCTGTCGGGTCCTATACCCACCAAGCAGTGAGCCTGAAAGGGCCCGCACCAAAGAACAAGTGCAGCCAGAAGTCTCAAGCCAATTACGGCATTAAGGGGCCAAAATAGCGCACTTGGAGGCTGAGCAAGAACTATGTCGCCTACAGTCCCGACTCATGAATCTGACTGCACACCCTCCGACGAACAACAGATAACAGATCGCTGAGTGAGATCCGGTTTTTGCGACCTCCCGCCGCTCACCATCGACTCAGAAGGAGGCCCAAGTAAAGTCGACCCGTCGAGGCCATATTTCCGCACCTAAGTATTTCTGCCAGTGTTTCATCGCATACCCTGGGGCCTTGCCATTTTTCGTTTCCTGCAATGCTCTTTTCTCTTCATCCACTGAAATTTCCTGTTACTTGCTGGTGTAGTTGGTTTAATAGTTCATCAGGTTTGTCTATCTTGTCTGTATCGAAAATGACTATCTGTCATTTCATTTCATCCATCGAGTAACTCATCAAAGTATTGTCTCCATCTTTCCGTTTAAGAGTTTCATCGGTAATCACATTTCCATCTTCATCAAATGATCTCATTTGTCTCTAGTGACCTCAGAGCTGGTTCGCGGGGAAGGGCGGGATGATCCGTCCAAGTATCAAGCAAACATCGTCCAGGAGAAAAGAGCAAGACAATGCCAAGAAACCCCAGCACCCCCTCAGTGGAAGACACTGTGCACAAGGTGTTGGCAGCGCAAGCGGTGACTAAAGACAAGAAGCTGACAGATGATGGCATGAAAAGTAACCCCACCTCGCACTGCAGGCACAGGGGGCAACAAAGACCGGGTCAGCCGAGAGTCGCAAGGAGGCGTTTAAGGACTACACCACACACTACAGTGTTGGAACTGCGAAGACCGGTCATCCCATGCGTGGTGTCCGGCTGCCTCAGAAGAAGACAAAGAAAGTGGCTAGATATCACGAGACTGCATTTCAAGAAATGCGCTGGCACGAGCAACGAGGCACCTGTCGTGATGAAGTCAAGCGCGATTTCCAGCAAGCAGCAGGAAAACTAGCTGGCAGGATGAGAGCTCTGAGTCTCCCTTGCCGCAATGTATATAAATGACACAAGAGCAACAAGGGCCTAGCCTTAGTGGTGGTGGATTGTCCTCGATTCGACCCCTTTGGGTTTAGGAGTGCTGCCTGAATCAAGTCGTGACTTCGCCGGGAACTCGGAGTTAAGTGCTTCAGTTGTCCCCGACAAAGACACAGCCAAAAACCCAGTCCAGAACCATATGGTGACTGACCACGTCATGCCAGGTCGAAGAAGACCCACACAGGAGTGGAAGGTGGGCCAGGGAGGACCGGTATCACCTTCACTTGTCCGGGCGATGCCCCACGTGAGAGCGGCCGGTCTGCGGCGGCAGAGAGTGTGATGAACAGTTGATCGGGAGGGGGGTTTGGGCAGTTGGCAGCCCCTCTAGTGCGAAAACAGATTAAAGTACACCGAGCAGCGGGAAAAGAAGTCCGATTAAAGTCCCGGACAAGCTAGTGCCAAAAGCGGAGAGACAAAAGCTAGCTCTGGCTGGCGCCTTATGGTGACATCGTCAGGGGGCCGGAACCCGTCTAGTCCGGCCAGCCCATTGAGGTCCTGAGGACGAAAGTCATTCCATAGCTCGAGTAACGCCGCTCAACATCACAGCATGACAAATCAATGAGGCAATTGTGATTGCACGCCAGCTCAGTCCGCCTCCCCGGGCAACCACCGGAGATATGGCGAGGGCAATGTCCCGAAATAGACATAGACGGTGCAAGAATAAGAACAGAAAATGGCTTCAGCTGAGGCCGCAGGTGTTTAGGACTCGCAGGATGCGGCTAGCTACCTGCCTGGACACGGGTGCCACCTTCAGTCTCCTTTTGACACGCATTTACCAAGAGTTCAGCCACATCTTCCACCACTGGACTCCTCAGACTTCGTGTTAACCAGGGCGGGGGAGTCATGGACGTGGAGGGATGTGCACCATCCAGTTCGAGTTGGGGGGATGAAGTATGAGCAGACTGTCCAAGTTGGGTGGTTGGAAGGGCTCGACCTACTCCTCGGCATGGATTGGTTGGTGACTCACGAAGTAGAAATCAACTGTGTGGAAGGCGCACGATACGGGTTAAAAGAGAACCCAGAGGTATCGTTTGGGAGAATACTGGAAGTGGACAGCAAAGACCTTGTATGCATGGACAAGACCATTCGCATAAGGCCGCCTTGGTGCCGCAGGTATCTTGTCATGTGCGCGACCTCTCAAGGCAGGATGTGAGGTGCTTGTGGAGGGAGTTGTCAGCTGGGCAACAACGTTATGTAGTACCCTTGCTGGAGATAGTTTGTGGCGACTGCAGCATCCCGCTGACTTTGGAGAACCAGGGAATTACGTATAAAAGAAATCAAAGAGGGGTGGGTAGTGGCAAAGATCACAGACCTCTCAACTCGGCAAAAAAGAAAAAGAATTGTCGGAAGACGTCAACCAAGCTTCAGATGGGGCTGAGGCTCCCGGCTGTTTGTATCTGGCATTCCCACCCATTAGCGCGGGAGTGGGTCAGTCTCTGGGACCTGGCAGGCAAGCGATACCGGAAGGAGAGAGCAAAGAGTCACAGCTGATCACTGGGGCTGCCAGTTGTACTACAGATGGTAATCCTGCTCTGTTGCACGCTGGTACAGAAAAGAGCAGGTGATCGGGAATTCCCGGACTATCTTCGTTGCATGCTTCCGGCTGAAGAAGGAAACTGGCGACAGACGAGGTCTTGTTAGTGGGGCCAGGCGCATATCTGGGCTTCACGGATAAGATTCGCCACAAGATCGACACAGGGTGACGCGAAACTCAAGAGGCGTAGTTTTAATGCGCTCGACTCCACCGCTTGGTGGTTAAAGTTTTAAAATGAAAAAGGAAAGAAAGATGGGATCCAACCCTCCCAACCCATTGCTGCGCGTTTCATACTGAAACTTGGGAGAGAGAGAGATGTGGAGCTGAGCCGGCCATACACTGACCTAGGGGCGAGTTTGTCGTCGATTCAACCTAGGGAGAGTACGGGACTTGAGCCAGGCAAGCCCTCACAATGATGGGGACAAACCTGGAACAGAGAAGGGCAAAAAGAACAGTATGAAGGTGTAGATAAGCACTACAGAGAGAAAGGCGAGGTAAAAAAGGACAAGTGTGACTTCAAAGGTGATGGCAGTTATGTCGGCGCAAGCTTTGATTGTCACAAACAGTTCACCCGCACAAGGCGTTAATGGTTAAACAAAATCAAAGACACAGTACAGACAGCGAGACGCCGCCCGCGATTGGTCGTGATTTAACGGACCATAACCGGCACGAATGCCCAACTGGGGTCATTAGCGACCGCAACAAAGAAACACGAGTATCCAACTAGGACACCTCGTGGCGAGACGCAGGTGTGCAATATCAGGTTGGGTCAGTCCCCGAGACAAAAAGAATGCAAGTGGCTAAACAGGTCACCTTGCGCAAAAGATAAAGAAAGATGATGTCACTGGCGCAGCTGGCGGCCAAAATGTAAACAAGTTGGCAACGTGGGCGCAGAGTACTGGAACGGTCAAAGGTCGTCGCGCCACTTCCCGGCTTGTTGATTGCTGGAAACCATTCGAGCGGCAAAGCATGCGCACCTCATGATTGGCATACAAGGATTTCAACATTTCTGTACAAGTTCTCACCGGAGCAACACATGTTTGCAGATTGCTTGGGATTTCAAGATAAAAGACCGTTTTGTGCGAAGAAAAGAGTGGATACCGGAGTACAAGGGCCCCACCGGAACAAGTCCGTATGTGTGGCAACGAATAAAGGCAAGTGTGTGCAGAGAGGGTGGGCCTGTAGTCGTCAAGATGGCTAACGCCGAGGTCCCACAGGCGATTTCGATGGGGACCGGGTCTCGGCCCGGCACCCCGTCCACTAGCAAGAGGAGGGCCAGGTTGCAGTACAGACTGGTAACGACCAGGCAAACAGCATCGACCCGGCCTAGACAAGACCAAGGAGATGGACGTCCTAGAAGCAGAGGACGCAGCGGAAACAGAAAAAAACACAGCTCACCACCACGAAGGGGAATTCGTGGCGGGGCTGCAGACGGCCAGCGATGAAGCTGGCCTCAAGTACAGAGAGGGGGGATACCGGGAGCAACACGATTTGTCCAGTTCGAGCTCCGCGTCCAGCACTACATCTGGCGAAGTCGCCGCATCGGCATTCCCCGCAAAGTCCCTCGTGGAAGGCCGAACTCGCGCACCCGCCCTGCAGAGGACTCCCACCGACGAGTTGCAGAGGTTTTTCACAGACTCATACACTCAGGATGTGCTTTACCTGGGTGACTCTCGAGGGTAAGCCTTCTGACCGGGTGAAATACCTCACCAAAGGTAACCGGCCTGCCACAGCACAGCTATGCCATGGAGAGGCCCCACATCTCGTATAGGAGCACCGAGAAAACAAATTGGCTCTCTCAGTGCGGGACGCAGTCTGTATAAGTTCAGTGAAGCGGAGTCTGGACCATGGACAAAATGATCCAGATGAAGGCCCCGTCCCGTGGAGCGCGAGCAAGTCCGTCTAGTGCCCGGCGCGCATGGCGCGAGAGCATATGGCGTCATTTCGCTCACGTGAATAGCGTGAGTCACCTCGGCTATGAACGTGTTTATGAGATCTTCGCGCATGATTAAAATGGCCAGGAATGACGGAGGAGGTGCGACTGATGTGTCGGGCATGTTTAACATGCCAGCAGAACAAGACCGGAGCCGGGGGAGGAAAGCCGCCGATGAAGCATGAATATGTGAGCTACCCCCACGAGCGTGTGGGCATTGACCTCCAGGGGCCATTGCCTGAGACACCCACCGGCCACAAGTATATCTGTGTGATACAGGATTACTTCTCCAAAAGGATGGAACTGTACGCATTGACGCAGAAAACCGCGGAAGCTGTGGTGGATGTGCTCTTTCGAGAGTACATAATGGAGCGACTGCACAGCGATCAAGGGACGGAATTTGACAACCAGCTGATGAAGGAACTGTGCCGGATGTTCAAAATCCATAAAACAAGGACCACCGCCTATGCTCCCTGGAGTAATGGGATGGTGGAGCGCAGTAATAAGACCATAAAAGCCATATTGAGAGCGCTGAGTGCTCACGACAAAGAGGATTGGGACGAGTTGCTGCCATATGTATTTATGGCTTACAACGCAACCCCGCATGCAAGGACTGGATTCACGCCGCAACGGTTGTTTTACAGCCAATGCGCGGACCCCCGACTCCCGATTGACTTGATGTACGGGTGCGATGATAGGGCAGTGCCTCAGTGTTATTCAGCCTACGTTTTCCATCAACGTAATCTGGCGATGCAGATGGCTGAGACAGTCCGGGAGGTGACAGGAAGAGCGGTGGAAATTCAGCGGACGCAGAAGAATAAGTCGACGAATGCGCGCGACTATAAACTTGGCGATCAGGTGCTGATGTTTTCGCCACCTCTCGGGCGGGATAAGCTCCAGATAGGACCGTGGACCGGGCCGCATCAGATTATTGCCATAGGTAGTGATCATGTGGTCAAGATCCGGATTTTCCATGAGCCTGCCCCCACCGAGAAAGTCAAAAGAGGCCGACGACCGATGTGTGAGCAATGGGTGAATGTGAATCGACTCAAACCGGCTTTCAAGTCGGGGCGAGGGGAGATTCTAACGGTGGCAGACACTTCGCACTCTGCGAATTTGCTCATCCGTCGCAGGGTGAGATTCGCAGAGTATTGGAGTGCGATCGA
>JAGTTF010002431.1:0-15941 GCA_019095985.1 Streblospio benedicti | reverse complement strand
TCAATCATGTATTGTAAGAACCAAGGTCTGATTAGTGTACAACATAGAACTATTTGTCACCGGTTCTGTCTATTGTTCTGCTACCTATATAAGCCATGCATTATTGCCTGTCGCGGTATTCTGCACTTTGCACCTATGGACTATGTAATTACTACATATCATGATCGCACAATAAACTACGCACAATTGTATATATGTTAGTTGGACTTCTTTCACTATGGATACGCAACATAACAGTTATGATGCTAATACTGCGTCTGATTTTGTATCATTACACATGTATAGCTTTTATGTTACACTTGTTCAACAGGTTTGCTGACAGCTGAGTCTGTAGAAAATGCCCCCCCTTCCCCGTCTTCCGGTATCAATAACTACCGTACGTATAAGAGTAATCAGAGGAGAAGAAGTGTTTCGATATCTGCCTATGCATATATTTACATCATGTAAAAAGTTCAGGAAATAACTAGTGCTGATCCAATGTGCATATCTGAATCATGCCAATATTTTACAATTATTACAGGATTCATAAAAGCTTTTTTATAAAAAACTATTATTTAACTATTTACATTTAAGCCGGACAATGTCGTGGGTACCTTCCACCGTGTCCTTCAAACTGCAGGGAGGTTAGTAAAAATTACGATGAAGGCACATGCTGTATTTGCGGAGGTTTGTATGAACAAAATATTTTGTAAATCTATTATCTTAATCTTATTTCCCACTCTGATAATTGATTTAGTGTGAATAGTTATTCCAATATTGGTATAACAAATCGACGATTCTACTAAGAAATAAAAAGCAATTTGAAAGTGCTGTAAAAGGTGAAAACCAAGCGCAACTGATATCATTCAACCTAGAAAGAACTATGCTAAGTAACGGCCTTATGTATGTTGTCCATATTACTATCTCTGGCAACAGGATCGATCATGATATGATTGGTCAAATTATCATGTCACGTGTCATTTACAATGATTCTCTGTTTAGAAGAAGACCATGGATTCACTCGCCCGCCAACAGATTCAACTCCCCCTCCTTCACGATACGCAGCTAGAGCAGTAGTTAGAGACACAGGTGAAGAAGCACTATGCACCACAGATATACAAATGTGAGTATACCAGCTTATTTCACCTCAGGAGCGCAGTGGAAGAACTTGCCTGGACGACCTTCGAAATCTGTGGGCCGGGAGGCACGGGATCTCCAGACCAAAGGCCCTATAGAGATCTACCCCGTGTCCCCGGTGCTGTGTACAAGCCGTCTACGAACCACCCTGCGGGTCTTATACCCGAGTGGACGCACATACTCGATCAGAACCCTCGTACGCTTCTCGTTGTGTATTAGGCTTTTATACCGTGAACAGCTGTCTAACCATCAGTCCCGTCTAATGGGGGCAGAGTAGCTGGTGACACCCCGGGTTTCACGAAGGGCCTTCTCACGGGAAGGACTTTGCACCGGTGCTGACACGCACTGTTTCAGGCGTCCCCTACGCAGTACAACACGGAGCCAGGACCACGTTGAGAGAGGCACCCATCGGGTTAACCTCCGTAGAATTGTGTAAAGAGGGCCTATTCCCGAGATCGAGAATAGGTTGCCAGCCCTACCGCTTCCGACGAGCGCTAAAGGAGAACTGCCGCTAATCGGCTCAAAAACCAGTACCAGAGAGTACTGGGTCCCTAATCCTACTGTGGCCATAATAAAGGACAACAACAATACTTAACAAGGTGTGTGTAACGGGGAAAGCTATACCTAGTCCAGTGCAACTTCTATAACTAATTTTATACTACGCGAGAATGCTACAATTCTCGCGCACTGGAGACTACACAAAACGAGTTTTGTTACACACTCCCCCAGATTACATGGAACTGCCACACTCCGCTTTTAAGGGTGTGAGACATTTACATGCAATCTACTTACATAAAAACAAAACAATAAAAAGTATCCAACAGCGCGGGCGGTCCTCGAACACGGCGACATCACAGAGTCGCCTCGGCCTGCGGTGCGGTTAATTCCGCTCGCGGCGAGACTGTAGGGCGCGCGACATCCGCGCAGGCAGTTCTGCAGGACAACGCGGCTCCACTTGAAGTTGGGAGGGCGACGACGGCTTTGCAGGTAAGTCTGCCAGACGACGAGGCCATGCTGAGGGAGGGAGCTTGACTCGTCGCGCCCGAGGACTTGAACTGCAAAAGAAGAAACACTCTCCCCCACCGTCCATCTGGTTTCTGAATCATAAAAAATAAAACATGGACACCGTTAGAAAAAGTGGTGGGGGAAACGGGGACCCGCTTACATGGGAAGTATGGCCAAAATTACAATAAAAAGGGCGGGAAGCCACCGGTTACAAGTCGGACGTACCGTGTAGAGTACATTAACCGGGGCTGGTCGGCCACTCTATTAACTGGGGCGGATTATCCTTGGACTCAAAAGCCCACCTCCTACAGGCACGGTTGGCAACTAGACCAAAATCCTGCGAGGATAACCCTGACTTCATGGTGTCCCAGCCACCATGGTTTTGCTGCGCCGCGTCCGGCGTCGCTGGGAAGGTTCTTTCTAGACCAACACGCCTGGTGGGCCACGTTAGCCCGACATGCCGATCTGTCTGCGCCGCCTCACTGTAGTCCAGCATCTGGAGACTCTCTTCCGCTGTTGTCCCCGCGATCGCGTGAGCGACTGCGACGACGGTCCTGTGGGGGAGCTCCTGCTCCGGCGGCGTCTTTGGGCCTTGCACCGCGTCCCATTGTTCTAGGCGCAGGGATCGGTGGGGCGAAGAGCTGCTCGAGGTCATCGATCTCCATCGAGGCAGCCCAGCTGCGCGTTGGCGAATCCACACCGGATCGGCTCGCGCTGGGGGTCTTTTCTGTTCTGGCGGATGACTTCTTCGCGGCAACCCTTGTTCCGGCGGTCGAAGTCGTCGGGGTCTCACACTCCATCCTGATGGCGTGAGCAGCGGCATCCTCTACTTCTTGAAGCGTCTCTAACATGACGTCGACATGGGACTCCATCTCCCGCGCGTCACGGAGTTCTCTGGGTGTTGCTCCACTCTTTTGTAGGTCGCGCTCCTTCATCTTCTGGACGAGGTAAGACATACCCGCGGCCAGCTCGCGCAGGCTGTCTGCATTCTGTGTGCTCTGCCGAAACGTGCGGTCCATATCGCGGGTGCGACGATCGGCGAGCTTCTGTGCGGCCTCAGCTTCCATCTTGGTGGCCTCTAATGCCACTCGGAGCTGGGCGGTCTCTTTGGCGCGTTCGACTGAGAGGTCTACAACGCCAATTCTTGCAGACGATCTTTGGGGAACGCCAGCCACGTCCTCGACGAGTGTCCGCCCGGGGACCAACACTCCAGGAACATGGGGGCCGATCCACTCTAGCATGGTGTCTTCCAAGTCGCGGGCCACCTGTCGTACGCACGCGTACATGGCCGGGAAGACGTCGAAATCTGGGGTCTCTGCTGCGTGTCCTTCGAGCATCGTACGAGCCTGCGCGACGTCGTTACGCTGCTCCCGCATAGCATCTTGTATCCCCTTCCACGCGGCCTCTACTTGCTGGGGGTCGACGGAGCCTCTGTTTGCCAAGGACCCTTCGGAGGCCCAGATGAGCTCCCCTCGGCTTGGCTCGTACTCCAGCTTGATCTTGCCTTGTGGAATCTCGTAGGCGGCGCCCGCTCGCAGCGTTGCGAGTTCTCGAGCGTCCCTACTCAATTGCTGCTGCACCCGCGACCTCGGTCTGTGAATCCTCGAGATCGCTGGTTAACTTTTCCACTTGTGCCCGCAACTTGACCCGTTCGTCTCTGGCGCGGTCCCGCTCTTTTCTGTAGCGGGAGGCGTCCTCTTTGGACTCCTGGGCAGCTTTCTGGGCGTCGTCGCGCTGTCCCACGAGCGACACACGAGTGGTTTCCCACTCGCTTTCTTTGTCCTTCTGCTCACTGGGGGCCAGGCGTTCGTTGTCTTTCTTGAGCAGGTGGAGCTGTTCTCGAAGGGCTTGGCAGTCGTCTTGTGCTGCCTGCTTTTCCAGTCTCAGGAAGGTCACCAGCTGGTTTGCAGCATGGGCGGCCCCCTTTGACATCTTTGGGTCGCGCACTGCTGACTCTGAGCCGGACGACTCACTTCTGTTTCTTTTCTGGGGCGTCAGCGGCGACCTTTCTCTTTGTGAGCGGCGGCTCACTCTCTGTGGGGGACCACTGGGCGGGTCCATTTTCTTGGGCAAAGCACCCGGCGGCGTGCCGCCAGGGTACTCCGACTTGCTGGTGACGGTGCTCGGGGGCTCTCTTCTTGGTGGCGCGCCGGTCCGGGTCTCAACGACGGCGGGGGCTGCCTCCGGGGCCTTGAGGTTCTTCACCGTCTTCAGGAGGGCTGTCATCATGCTGGCTCGAGGGGTGGGGACTACCAACACGGGTCCCGGAACCTCTCTCGCGGTCTTGGTTTCACCCGAGCCTCTCTTCGCGGAACGCGGGAGACTCGCGGCTGCTGCTGCTCTCGCGGTGGCTGCTGTGGTGGATGTTGCTGTTGCTGCTTTCGTCGCGGCACTCGCGCCAGGGGCGGTCGCGTCGCGGTAAGTTTCTGTGGTGGGAGGTGGCGCAGGGTCGTACGCGGCCAGGCCGGCTGCCCAGCTCGCAAAGTCATGACGACACCGCTGCAGCCATCCCAGGTGTGCCTTGTCCCAGTCCTGCTTCTCCCAGTCGAACTTTCGCAGGTGGAAGCCCACGATTACTCGACCGGCGTTGGCGTCTGTGTACCACTTGCGGCGCCCGATCACTCGCGGCAAGTTGAACTGGTGCTCGTAGCGCCCCATGAACTCAAATACCATCAGTTGTGCAACCGATGGCATTGATTTCGGGTCTACGAGGTCTTTGTGGGTGTCACATCGCTTGGACTTGGTCTTCGGCGAGTTTTCTTGCTTCTTCTTGCAGTCGGCGGCGCGAGCTTGTACGTCGTCCTTGTGGTGGTGCAACAGGTGTGAAACTGCTGCGTTGATGGACGGAAACATCGCGCGGTGACATCTCTTTGGCAGCTTTTCTATCTGTGTGGGGCTACAGCAGGGAGCTGAAAAGCAGCGCCCCCGACGCATGTGGAAATGAATCCAATGGTCGAGGATGCCTTCCAGTCCCTCCCCACAGTGTTCTTGGGCGTGGCGCGAACGCGGGCCACATACCGCGATACTGTCGAGCTGCGAGCAGTCATCTGGCTTTCTCTCCAAGTGGGGTCTTTCTCGGGTGACCATGGCTTGCGGCTTTGGTAGGGCGTCCTTGTTTCCTGGGTCAAGCGCTGCCCATGGTTCACAGCCTAGCACGGGGCAGCGTAAGCCACACTCGAGCCAAGCAACCAATAGCGCCTGAACGTCTTTGCGGTTGATCGAATCAACCGGGAGTTGGGAAGCACGAATGGTGACTTCCGGATGCAGCTTGGGGAAGGACTTGTGTCCAGAGATCGTGGCGACTCGCCTCACGCCTCCCCAACGCAACTCTGGTTCTTTGTCGCGGGGTCTCTGGTCGTCCCGCGCTTGAGAGAGCCACTTTGGTTCTTCGGTGCTCCCGTACGAGACGTGGGGCCTCTCCATGGCATAGCTGTGCTGTGGCAGGCCGGTTACGTGGTCGGCGAGGTATTTCACCCGGTCAGAAGGCTTACCCACGAGATACTCTCCCGGGTAAAGCACATCCTGAGTGTATGGGTCTGCGAAAAACCTCTGCAACTCGTCGTCTGTGGGAGTCCTCTGTAGGGCGGGGGCGCGAGTTCGGCCTTCCACGAGAGACTCGCGGGACTGCCGATGCGACGACCCGCCGGATGTAGTGCTGGACGAGGAGCTCGAACTGGACGAATCCGTGTCGCTCCCGGTGTCCCCCTCTCTGTACTTGAGGCCAGCTTCATTGGTGAGCTGTGTTTCCTCTGTTGCCGCTGCGTCCTCTGCTTCTAGGACGTCCATCTCTTCGGTCTCGTCGAGGCCGGGGTCAGCGCTGTTTGCCTGGTCGTTACCGGTCTGTACCGCAACCTGGCCCTCCTCTTGTTCGTGGACGGGGGTGCCGGGCCGAGACCCGGTCCCCATCGTGTCGTCTGTGGGACCTGCGTCAGCCATGGTGACGACTACAGGCCCACTATCCCTGCACACACTTGCCTGTATCCTTGGCCACACGTACGGACTTGTTCCGGTGGGGCCCTTGTACTCCGGTATCCACTCTTTTTCTTCACACAAAACGGGTCTTTTATTATCTTGAAATCCTGAGCAATCTGCAAACACGTGTTGCTCCTGTGAGAACTTGTACAGAAATGATGAAATCCTTGTATGCCGATCATGAGGTGCGCATGCTTTGCCGCTCGGATGGTTTCCACCAATCAACAAGCCGGGAAGTGGCGCGACGACCTTTGACCGTTCCAGTACTCTGCGCCCACGTGGCCGACTTGTTTACTTTTCGGCCGCGAGCTGCGCCAGTGACGTCATCTTTCTTTATCTTTTGCGCGAGGTGACCTGTTTAGCCACTCGCGTTCTTTGTCTCCGGGGACTGACCCAACCAGATATTCGCACACCTGCGTCTCGCGCGAGGTGTCCCAGTTGGATACTCGTGTTTCTTTGTTGTGGTCGCTAATGACCCCAGTTGGGCATTCGCGCCGGTTATGGCTCCGTTAAGTCGCGACCAATCGCGGCGGCGCCTTGCTGTCTGTACTGTGTCTTTGATTTCGTTTAACCGTTAACGTCTTGTGCGGGGCCAACTGTTTGCGACAATCAAAGCTCGCGCGACATAACTGCCGCCGCCTTTGAAGTCACACTTGTCCTTTTTACTTCGCCTTTCTCTTTGTAGTGCTTATCTACACCTTCGTACTGTCCTTTTCCCCTTTTCTGTCCCAGGTTTGTCCCCAACATTGTGAGGGCTTGCCTGGATCAAGTCTCGTACTCTCCCTAGGTTGAATCGACGACAAACTCGCCCTAGGTCGCTGTATGGCCGGCTCGGCTCCACACCTCTCTCTCCCCCAAGTTTCACTATGAAACGCGCAGCAATGGGTTGGGAGGGTGGGTGCCATCTTGCTTTCCTTTTCATCTTGAAACTTTAACCACCAAGCAGTGGAGTCGAGCGCATAAAACTACGCTCTCCCCCAGATTCTTGTCTAATAAATCGCCCTCCAGTATTTAAAGAAGAGTTGCTCGCGCGAGCTAGCAACCTCCTCCAAATAGGAAGGGCAGGTCTGTTCTGTTACGGCCATAACACGCCCCTGCTTTGTCGTCAAAAACGGCTTGAGGTGGCGCGTATGGACCCATTTCTCTAGTGTCGGCCGGCGGCCTCTCTTTTCTTTGTATGGGTTGTCTCTGCGGATCTTGATCTTGGTAATCAGGTCGCTCCCCACTTCCACTACCTCGTGGGGCCCTGTCCACGGCTGTGAATGCAGGACATCTCTCTTGTTTGGCGGCGAAAACAATAACACCAGGTCTCCAACCTTGTATTGTCTCTCTTTAATCCCGGTCTTTGTCTGCTGACTTTTCTGTATTTCCACCGCCCGGCCTGTAACTTGTCGTACTGCCTCAGCTGTCTGCATCGCCAGATTTCTCTGGTGAAATACATAAGAGGAGTAACATTGAGGAACGGCCCGATCATCACACCCATACATTAAATCCACGGGGAGCAGGGTATCCGCGCACTGGCTGTAAAACAGTCGCTGTGGCGTGAATCCCGTGCTCGCGTGCGGAGTCGCGTTGTACGCCATAAATACATACGGCAACAGCTCATCCCAGTTGTCTTTTTCTTGGACGTTCAAAGCCCGTAAAATCGCTTTGATGGTCTTGTTACTACGTTCTACCATACCATTGCTCCAGGGAGCGTATGACGTAGTTCTTGACTTGTCGATGCCGTACAGTTTGCACAACTCGGTACACACCTGGTTGTCAAACTCTGTTCCTTGGTCGCTGTGCAGCTTTTTCATCGCCCCATGTCGCGAGATGTACTCGCGAAAAGAGCACATTCATTCGCGACGGCTTCAGCTGTTTTTCTTTCTAGAGCATAAAGCTCCATTCTTTTGGAAAAATAATCTTGGATGACGCAGACGTACTTTTGACCAGCTGGTGTCTCTGGAAGGGGGCCTTGAAGGTCGATCCCCACACGCTCATGCGGAAAACCCACATACTCGTGCTTCATGGGGTTCTTCCCTCCTCCCGCTCCGGTCTTGCATTGCTGGCAGGTGATGCAGGCTCTGCACATCAGCTTGACGTCCTCCCACATGTTTGGCCATGCAAACCGGCGACGCAGCAACTCGTAGACTCGCTCGTATCCCAGGTGGCTGACGCTATGGACGTGCACGCACCTCCAAATACTCTCGCGCCAGGCCACCGGGACGAGACGAACCTCGGCTATCTGGTCTGGTTGTCTTTTCGCTGACACAATCTTGCGCAGCCGCCAAACGCCATCTGTATCTTTATGTATGTCTTTCCACAGTCGACCATACTCCCGCACCTCGGGAGTCTCGCTTTTCATGGCATCGGAGTCATATTCTCCGCCCCATAATCTTTTCAGCTCCGCTATTCTCTGTATACACTGATCACAGGCTTGGGCCTCTCGCCACTCTGCATCAGTGAAATGCGCCAACACTTGTACGCACTGGTTCTCTGCTTGGGAAGGAGACTGGTCCTGCAGCGAACTGTCTTCCTCATCTGAGTCGTAACCTGTGTCCTCGCTTTCCGGATCTTTGCCCTGTACTAGCGGCTCGGGCGCTATCGCTGCCCCTCGCCTCTTTTCGGACAATCTTGCTGATCTCTGCACTGCAACCTTTTCCTTTGCCAGTAGGGCGAGGTCATCCGCCGCTATCTCGCGCTGGTCCAGGTGCGTGCGGTTCTTGAGATCGTGTAGCCTTCTCGTGAGGTAGACATTGTAATCAATGCCGTCCACGAGTTCCGGATCCTCGCCGTCATCGTCCGAGTCGACGTCGCGGGCCGCAAATTCCCAACGCAGCTACGGCAGCGCTTTCACGCGAGCCTTTGCTACATAGGGCACAGGCACGGGCTTGTCTTCATTCTTGTCCGAGTCGTCTGAGTCGATATATTCCGGCACTTGGCTAACTTTCGCTTGAAGAAGAGGCAATCTGACCACTCCCCCAACTTGCACGGCTTTTGCTGACAGAATGTCTCCTGCATATCAGGATAGTTCTCGCGCTTCCGTGAGAGAGAGTCAGCTACCTCGTTCAACTTTCCGGCCAGATGATGAATCTTCCAGGGCTTGTACCAACCCATCTCTACGATCCAACGCATGTACATGTTGTCGGATTGATGATACTCTTGCACCCACGTCAGGGCCACATGGTCAGTCCAAATGACCACCATGGTCCCGTGAGTGATGTCCCGGAAATAGCGCATGAAGAACACGACCGCGTAGAATTCCCTCTTAGTCGCGCAGTAGGCCTGACGGCTCTTACATAGCGTCTTTGAGGCGAATCCTAGCGGCACGAACTTCCCCTCTTGTTCTTGTTCCAGTGTACCCCCGATAGCGAACAGACTCGCGTCCACCTTGAGGTGAAAGTCGAGCCCGGGCTTCGGGTAGTACAGCAGCGGTAGCTCTTCTATAAATTCTTTGATCTTTTTGAAGGCGGTTTGTTGTTCTGACGTCCATTTGAACGACACACCTTTCTTGGTTAGCTCTGTCAGTGGCTTTGCCAACTCGCTGTAGTTCGGCACGAATCGGCGGTAGTACCGGTAAAACCGAGATACGTTCGCGTCTCCGTGAGGTTCTGTGGAATCGCCCAATTATGCAGCGCTTGCACCTTGCTTTGGCTGGGACGGATCCCGTCTTTGTCGACTTCGTGCCCTAAGTACTCGACGCTGGAAGCGAAGAGCTGACACTTTGCCGGTTTCAGCTTCAGGTTGGCTGTGCGTAGTCGCTCGAACACCGCCGGAGATTTTGCTTGGCAGCCTGGAAACTCCGCCCGAAGGCCAGGATGTCGTCCAGGTAAACCAAGCATTGGCTCCAAACGATGTCGGCGAGTACCATCTCCATCAGTCTGCAAAAAGTCGCTGGCGCGTTGCAGAGGCCGAAGGGCATCACTGTCCACTGGTAGAGTCCTCTGTTTGTCACGAAAGCTGTTTTCTCCGGGTCTTGTTCATCCATCGCTACTTGCCAATACCCGCTCGCGAGGTCGAGCGTACTGAAGTACCTGAAGCCGTCAAGGGCGTCCAGACACTCGTCGATCTTGGGTAGAGGATACGCATCCTTCTTGGTGACCTCATTCAGTCTGCGAAAGTCGATGCTCACCAACACCACTGGAGCTCCCCAAGGGGACTTGGACGGTTTGATGACCCCACTGGCCATCATCTTTTCCAGTTCCGCGTCGACGTACTCGCGCTCTTTGTGGGATCGCCTGAAGTAGTTTTGCTTGATGGGCTTCACCCGTGTCGATCTTGTGGCAAATCTTATCCGTGAAGCCCAGACTATCGTCTGGCCCCAGTAACAAGTCCGCGAATTCTGTCACCAAGGCCTCCAACTCGGAGACCTCGTCTGTCGTCAACTCTCCTTCAGCCGGAAGCATGCAACGAAGTTACTCAGGGAATTCCCGGATCACCTCGGCTCTTTCTGTACCAGTCTGCACCCGAGACGGATTACCATCTGCGTAGTACAACTTGCAGTCTCCCGTGATCAGCGGTGACTCTTTGCTCTCTCCTTCCGGTATCAGTTGCCTGCTGGTCCACTCCCTTCCGTGCCAGGTCCGCACTGACCCCACTCGCGCCACATGGGCGGGAATGTGCCAGATACGAACAGCAGGGGGCTCCTCCCCCCGTCCGAAGCTTGGTTGACGTCTTCCAGACGAGTCTTTTCTTGTTGCCGAGTTGAGAGGTCTGTGATCTTGGCCACTACCAGCCCCTCTTTGATTTCTTTATACGTAATTCCCTGGTTCTCCAAAGTCAGCGGGATGCTGCCATCGTCGCGAACTATCTCTAGCGAGGGTACCACGTAAAGTTCGTCGCCCAGCTGGACAACTCCCTCCACGAGCACCTCGCGCCCTGCTTTGGAGAGGTCGCGCACATGACAAGATACCCGCTGCATGCCTCGCGGCCTTATGCAAACGGTCTTGTCCATGCGTACCAGGTCTTTGCTGTCCACCGCCAGTATTCTCCCAAACGATACCTCTGGGTTCTCTTTAACCCGTATCGTGCGCCTTCCACAGTTGATTTCCGCTTCGTGAGTCACCAACCAATCCATGCCGAGGAGTAGGTCGAGCCCTTCCAACCGCCCAACTTGGACAGTCTGCTCATACTTTATCCCCCCCAACTTGAACTGGATGGTGCACATCCCCTCCACGTCCAAGGACTCTCCCCCAGCCCCGGTTAATACCAAGTCTGAGGAGTCCAGTGGAGGAAGATGTGGCCGCAACTCTTGGTAAACGCGTGTCGAAAGGAGACTGAAGGTGGCACCCGTGTCCAGGCAGGTAGCTAGCTCGCGGTCCGCGAGTTCCACCAAACACCTGCACACGGGCGCGGCCTCAGCTGAAGCCATTTCTGTTCTTATTCTCGCGACGTCTGTGTCTACTTCATGACATTGATACACCGCCCCTCGCCGTATCTCCGGTGGTTGCCCCGCGGAGGCAGACTGAGCTGGCGTGCGATCACAATTGCCTCCTAGACTTGTCATGCTGTGATGTTGAGCGAGCGTTAATCGAGCCATGGAATGACCGCTTTCGTCCTCGGGACCTCGATGGGCTGGCCGGGACTCGACGGGTTCCTCGCCCCCTGACGATGTCACCATAAGGCGCCCGCCAGAGCTAGCTTTTGTCTCTGTGCTTGGCACTTGCTTGTCCGGACTACCAAACCGCTGCTCAGGACTTGTCTTTTCCTTCGTGCCGCTTGTCGGTGTACTTGTTCTCTGTTCTGGCACTAGAGGGCTGCTAACCACGCAAACCCCCCTCCCGATCGACTGTTCATCACACTCTCTCCACTTTGCCACAGGCTCCTCCCTCGTGGGGTATCGCCCGGACAAGTGAAGGTGATACCGGTCCTCCCTGGCCCACCTTTCACGTCCGTGCGGGTCTTCTTCGACCTGGCACGCTGTGATTGGTCACCAGACGGTTCTGGACTGGGTCTTTTGGCTGTGTCTTTGTCGGGAACAACCGAAGCACTTAACTCCGAGTTCCCGGCGAAGTCAGGACTTGATTCAGGCAGCACTCCTGAACCCAAAGGGGTCGAATCGAGGGACAATCCACCACCACTAAGGCTAGGCCCTGTTGCTCTTGTGTCGCTTGTATACAATGCGGCAGGGGAGACTCGCGACTCCGTCGCCCTGCCAGCTAGTTTTCCTGCTGCTTGCCGGAACTCGCGCTTGACTTCGCGACAGGCGCCTCATTCGCGCCCGCGCGCTTCTTGAAATTCAGTCTCGCGATCTCTAGCCACTTTTCTTTGTCTTCTTCTGAGGCAGCCGGACACCGCGTACGGGGATGACCCGTCTTCTCGCAGTTCCAACACTGTAGTGTGGAGTAGTCCTTCGCCTCCTTGCGACTCTCGGCTGACCCGGTCTTTGTCCCGCCCCCGCGCCCGCGGCGCGAGGTGGGGTTGCTTTTTGCGGCATCATCTCCTGTCGGCTTCTTGTCTTTAGTCGCCGCTTGCGCTGCCAACACCTTGTGCACAGTGTCTTCCACTGAGGGGTGCTGGGGTTTCTTGGCGTTGTCTTGCTCTTTCTCCTGGACGATGTTCGCTTGGTACTTGGACGGATCATCCCGCCCTTCCCGGCAAACGAGCTCTGAGGTCACTATGGTATGTGTCGCCCCAGGGTACAGCATCATGTCGTCGTAGGTTCTGCGGAGCGAGGCTGTGTTCAACCCTAGTTCTAGTTGCTTTAACACAGTTGCCTCACTGTTTGCAAGATCTTTGCCGAATGCTCGCCTCCCGAGCGCTTGAAGGTTGGAGATGAAGTCTCGCACTGATTCTTTGTTTCCTTGTTTCCGGGTGATCAACTCTTCCTCGGCTGCCCTCGCCTCAAATTCCACATGGAAGTGAGCATTGAGGGTCGCAACTAGAGTTGGCCAGTCGCTCTGCTGCTCGAGCGTCATGTTGAGCAGCGCTCCTTGTGCCTTTCCGGTTAATCTGTCTACCAACCACCCAGCCCACTCATGGGAGGGTACACGGTACATGGTCATCAGCTCGACAAACATCTGCATGTAGTCAGACCAAGTCTGATTTCTGTCGGGCTGATTAAACTTGTGGAACGTCTTGATACGGTCTTTGAACTTGACAGAGGTCGGCACGCACCTAAAAGGCGTCCCTCCTCGGACGAAGAATCTTGTCTCTGGGAGTCTGTTGCATGGTCCGCAGGTCTCTGCGGGACCTTCGTGAGTTCGAATCCTTTCTGTTCCAATCTTTCTCTTGTACCTTGTACTCTTCCAGGGCGTTAACCCAGGGCGTCTGGTGGAAACGACGTACGAGCGGGTCTTCTAGCGGGGTTGCCCCCGATGCCGAGGACTCGCTACGGCCCGTTGAGAGACTCACGGAACAGCGTTCGCGACATGCGGCGGCTGTCTCATGGGCTCGACTGGGGGGTCAACTTTGCTTGGGCGTCCTTCCGAGTCGATGGTGATCGACGGGGAGGGCGCAAAACCGGATCTCTCGCTCAGCGATCTGTCATCCGTTCTGGTCGGAGGGTGTGCAGTCAGATTGCGAGTCGGGACTGTAGGCGACATAATTCTTGTTCAGCCTCCAGGCTTGGAGACTTCTTCTTCTGGCTGCGCTTGTTCTTTGGTGGGGGCCCTTTCGGGCTCCCTGCTTGGTGGGTCGGGGATATAGGACCCGACGGCCTTGTGCGGCTTGATGGGAGGCAGGAAAGCGGCCTCCTCTGTTTTTTTTTCTGCGGCGCGGCGTGCCGAGCGAGCTTTCTTTCGTAGTCTCACCCGGTCTTGTTGCGCGGTCTCCGACGCTTCATGGTCGGTCAACTCTTCCCAGGACGATTCAGGCTCAGCAAACTCCGGCAGCAACTCAACCTCCCATGAGGTGAGGAGTCTTGAGGTTCGGCGCCACAGCTCTGCCATCTCGATGTCTTGTCCCTCTTCGAGCACGATCTTTAAGTAGTGGGCCCACGACTCACGCAATTCATCTGCAGCTTCGCGGCCCTTTTCCTTGATCTTGGCGCGAGTCTCTCGCGGCTCCCGCTGAGTTGTGTCAGCAGCACTTTCTCGGCGGTGTCGAGGGTGATGTGGTAGGCGTACTGTCCGCGACTAGGTCGCCAGACATACGGCAAACCCTTGGTCGATCCGGCTGGGCGTCCGAGGATCGATTCTAGATAGTACACACGCTCAGTGTGTATATCTAGGATTGCTTGTCCATCTTCTTGGGCGGAGAGATATTTCCACATAATATCCTCCTCTGCTGTTGTTTCCCGAGCTTGATTCGACTTGGGCCTCTTGACTTTTCGGGCTTGTCCCAGGGTCAAGGGGTCCTTCTGGGAAGTCCTCTCATCTTTCTTTCTTCTCCTCGTTGGCACTCACGTGTCCCTGGTCCGTTTCGTGGTCCAACACTTTCTGGGGTCTTTGCGCAGACTGGGCAGAAGCGTCCCGGTTCTTGGCCTTGTCCTCTGGAAGAGCTCCCCCTCTTAGGGGCCAACTTCTCAGCGGAGTTGCCAACCGTACCTCTGGTTCCAGCTGCTGTCTTGCTCTGCGTCTTTTCCTGGAGGGTCCTTTTCTCTTACGGAACCATCTGGTTCGGGGATCCTCTCTAGGGTGGGCGTGGGTAACACTGTAGACGCGACTTTGTGGTTAACTCCACTCGCGCCGGTCTTTCCGTCCGCTGGTTGTACCACAGCCATTGAATCCTCCCACGGAGCCATCTGGTTCGATGGAGGAAGGTTCGTGTCGAGGTCCAAGGGGACTCGCACTACGCCTCCCGTCCTATCTAGCCAGCTGTAGGTCCCTTGGGGGTGACTGCGGCGTCTTGCGTCGAGGCGGCTCTCCCGCCGATGGCTTCGTCCAACTTGAGGCTTTCGTCGATGTCCAACTCGTGGGCCGACTTCTCTTTTGCGCCTCCGTGGTCTTTTTGCGTGTTGCCCATCTCGCGGCGTGTCTGTTCCCGCTTATGGTCTGATTCCACGAGTCCCTTGATGACCGCCCATGCTCCTACAGTTGGAGTATCACGATCACCGCTGCCTGGTCGCGCTTTAAATCTTCCGCGGCCAAACGGTCGCTTCACGGCGCTACTCGCCACTCTTGAAGCTGTTGACGCTGTTTCTGCTGTTTGAGTCTTTGACGCCGGCGGCGTCTTTACCCCTGTGTCGGACATCGCGACTGGATCCCAGTATGCACACTGCCTGATTGCGTGTACCTACGTGAGATCCTGGTCACGGCACCAAACTGTAAACAAAGTGAGTTCTGTATCTGCCGGTCTTGACGGGTGGTCACCTCAGGAGCGCAGTGGAAGAGCTTGCCTGGATGACCTTCGAAATCTGTGGGAAGGGAGGCACGGGATCTCCAGACCAAAGGCCCTATAGAGATCTACCCGTGTCCCGGTGCTGTGTACAAGCCGTCTACGAACCACCCTGCGGGTCTTATACCCGAGTGGACGCACGTACTCGATCAGAAACCTCGTGCGCTTCTCGTTGTGTATTAGGCTTTTATACCGTGAACAGCTGTCTAACCATCAGTCCCGCTAATGGGGGCAGAGTAGCTGGTGACACCCCATGTTTCACGAAGGGCCTTCTCACGGGAAGGACTTCGCACCGGTGCTGACACGCACTGTTTCAGGCGTCCCCTACGCAGTACAACACGGAGCCAGGACCACGTTGAGAGAGGCACCCATCGGGTTAACCTCCATAGAATTGAGTAAAGAGGGCCTATTCCCAGATCGAGAATAGGTTGCCAGCCCTACCGCTTCCGACAAGCGCTAAAGGAGAACTGCCGCTAATCGGCTCAAAAACCAGTACCAGAGAGTACTGGGTCCCTAATCCTACTGTGGCCATAATAAAGGACAACAACAATACTTAACAAGGTGTGTGTAACGGGGAAAGCTATACCTAG
>JAGTTF010002429.1:0-13055 GCA_019095985.1 Streblospio benedicti | reverse complement strand
CTCACCTCCTCCACATACTCTCTGTGTTGGGGAAGCTCATTCTCTGTCCAGGCAGCGTCACTCAGTGGCTGAAAAACATCAGTCACATAGAGACAGACTGTACTGAGGAGATAAGTCACATACAGACGGACTGTACTGACAGGAGTTATAGAATGCATATAGTAACTTTGGTTATGGTAAAACAGTGCAACAGAACACACTGTAAATCTAAGGATACAGTCATATTATTGGTGATATTAGCTCATCTGTACTTTTCTTAAAGACTCACATGTCAAATTAGCACACATCTGTATGGCCATGATGAACATGGCTACATCTGTCTCTCCACCGCTTTAAAGGTTCATGAATACAACTAATATAATAGTTCACTTCACATCAAGAAATGGACCAAAGTACACCTCGATTCTATTTATAGATTTTTGTCTCATTTTCCGGTTTTAAATGATCCAATCAAACGGTGGTGCCACTGGCTGCGACCTTGACCTTGCATAGCTGACGTTATAAATGTAAACAAACATCAAGCTTTTGCCTTTTGACAAATAAGATTGACGAGTCGGTGCATTATTAACAGCTGTCAGATAAAAATAAAAGCCAAACTGATAATAGTAAATTTCCAGAATCCCTCCCCATTCAAAAACATTTGCTACAAAACATTCACAACCTTTACTAAAAGCTCCAGGACGTCAATAGACTCTATCAAAAAGTCATCCCGAATTTGTAGCCTTCATTTTGATGGTAATGAGGACTCCCCTACAAAGTTTGAGCCTGGTGAGTCAATCTCAATGACAATCTCTTACCTGTTGTCTGTCATGGTGTCGATTCTCCACTCATAGATACCGTGTAAAAGCACTGTTTAATGTGGTAATTTCACGCTTTGAAAAGTTCACCATTTGTCACTAATGTCAACATTTAAAGAGGGACTATTCTGTAATTCAATCTGATTTTAAAAAAGTGACCCCAGGTGATCTGAACCAATGCGACTAACGATTATAAGGTATTAATGGATGTTCAATTTATAAAGGAAGATGCCTCATTTCACTCACTGCTCGTGACACCACAAACACACCCATGCTAATGAAGTGGATGCTGTGTTGTGAGACTGAAACACTAAGTTGTCCCCATTTTACAATTTTCTGCACGATCTGCTTTGAATGTCAAGCTGTGTGCATAAGTAACCTGTAATTACATGATAATGAGGGGCTAATCATCATAAAAGTTTGTGGGTATCTAAAGCAGGTTGGGATATCTTTGATTCTTGGTCATCACACATGAAATACTCATTTGTTGAGAAAACTTTGAATTGTTTGACCAATATGACCGGTAGATTCTGTTGTGGTGTACTTTGGTCCACATAATACAACGTTTACCGAAAGGTTCCTATGAATCTTTGAACTATTATGTAAAAAGTTTTAACAATTTCTGGTAACTTCTGATATATGTGAAATGTTGACTTCTGGTGATGATTTTACAATGTTACATGGATCTTTGCTAACTTCTGCTTTTAGAGTTCTGTAAAGCACAAGTCAGCAAATCCATATTCAGCATTACCAAAATAATGATAAATCAACAGCAAGCTACAACACGCAAAGAAGAAATGGAACATGTATCCCCTGTGATATTGGCTATGATACAGAATACTGGTTACCTGAGCAATTGTAGCTTTGCCGCTCTGCTGTATGACCTGCACAATGGTACCATGGCCGAGGGTGAAGGCCACATCCATCAAGAACTGCCAGTCTGGGCTGGAGTCGTCTGGGTTCTGTCTCACATATTCAGACACAAAGTGGATATTATTTCCTACACAGGCAAGCTGCAGCTGGTCCATGATTGTGGGGGCCGGAAAAGTCTGAAAACATAATGAACATACAATACTGACATTCTCAAATCTAGTATTTTGCATTACATAAATAAATAAAAAAGCCTTTGAAGTTTACTTTGAAACTATTTAGGGTTCCAATATAATGGTCTGTATCATGTAGACACTAAGTACTAATACGTAAAATTTGATGTAGTAAACAAATACCATGATAAATGATATAAATGTAATTTTTATATAAGAATTGCAATATCTGTCTGCATTAAAATATTTGTCTTTGTAAACGAAAAAGGGTGTAATTAAAATACTGAATGGTAATAAGTTGGAAGTAGTGTAGAGTCCATGTGGTTGTCTAGATAATTTAAAGTAAGTAGTGTATCATGTGTGTATACAGTACTGCCAACTTCTACAGTGGAATTGAGGATACCAATCATACAATGATGGATAGATGTGTGAAATTGAATTATATAACAACCTACATGGCATTGTACAACCTCCAAAGCAATGCTCTTCAGAAAAAAACCTATGAAACTACTGCTTGGAGGTTGGGGGAGTCTGTCCCCCAATTTTAGCGGGAATTTTAATTTATTTTAGGGAATCAGTGCCATGTCATGCACTTGACTAATCAACAAGCAATATCGGTAGGATTATATATTATATATATTATATAATTCTATAGGCTTCTGAAAATCTGTAGCAATAGGTCAGGAAAAGAATTCGGTGAGCATGGGCGATAATAGGCAGTTATTGCGTAATTGGATTCAGGAAAAAAACGACTGGTCGCATGTACAGTGAGTGGCGTGAGTCTAATCTGTTGATCTCTTTGGCTTAGAGGTAATACTGATCCATTTTTGGCTTGTTGCTTGTTTACTTTCATATATCGTTTTATTATTTATTATGGCATTATCCATCACATGCTGGACTAATAACATATCAAATAATTATTAGTATTATATACATGTACTGCAGTGGCGTAGGCAGGATTTTGCTGATGTGTATGCACAACTGCATTTTGAAAAACAGTGCAGAAGGCACTGCAGCGAGTGCCGTATGCACAAAGCCCATGAGGGCAGTCTGGGGGGTATTTCCCCCAGAAAATTTTTGAAAATTGGTTGCATTTGTAAAAATGGTTGCATTTGGGGCAATCTGTCGACAAAAAGATCTCTATAGTTTGCTAAAGGAAAACAACCACCATAATATATAGTCTTTTGGCTGTTATTTCAGTTACTATCTGTCCTATACTTGTATAATTAGTATTGGTCAATCAATGGTAATATGTGTTCTATCCATACATCATTATACTGATTGATTTTACGGGTCATAAAAGCTGTGGTACACATTGGAAAATCATGCAACAACGTGGTCAAACTAAAATGCTTGTAATTCTTTACTATCTATTAAAATCTCATCTCAATCCAGTATGTTGTGGACAAGTATCTATATAAAATATATCATATATATATATATATATATATATATATATATATATATATATATATATATATATATATATATATATATATATATATATATATATATATATATATATATATATATATATATATATATATATATATATATATATATATATATATATATATATATAATTAGTTCTTGTTCATAAATAGGATAATCGATAGACTTTAAGTACATAAATATTGTGTCAAAGTACGACAATTTTCCCTTCATTAATACGGGACACACTTTTATTTCCCTGTCCAAAGCACGTGGCCCACGCATCACCCATCATATGCTTTTCGTGACGGCACGTACATGCATGACTCAATTTTTTTACTCAAGGCTGTTTATTGAAACTGTGTTAAGGTATATCAAAATGAACAACAGATTACTATAGTGACATATAGGAGTATTACACGAACCATGTATCATTTTATGGTAGAAAATCAATAAATCAATGTGTACGCACTGCGTTGTGTGCGTTACAGTATCAACGCCACTGAGTAGTCTATTTCACCCAGAATCTTGTACAGTTGCCACCTAATATCAGCCTTGGTGCTCAAAGCTACTGCGTACGTCATCGCCTGCTAGATCTTTAAAGTAGACTTTTTAGATTCTTGAAAGATGTTCAATTTTTCCTCAGTTTTGAAATGTATTCATATTGATTGTTTATAATTAATTTTGCAAGAGGAAAATATGATGTCTGTTACTGAGAATGCTAACTTCTATATATTTATTGAAATACGCTTCTTCAAAGTGGTTTGGTTGAATTCCTCCATTTAGGCGTTATAATTGTACTGCGAGTGATAATCGGGTGTATCCAGTGTCTTGCAATAGTTCCAATCCATGAATAAAATTGCTCTCCTTGCCGAATTCCTTCCCTGTCCTATTAAAAACAAAAAAATGCTTTTAAAGCTACTGTATTGATTCATCATGGCGGCCCCCTGTCATACAGCAATCGGCAATCCCAAGGTATTTACGTTACTCTCACAACAAACCTCGGATGTGATAGAAGGAGGCATATGTATAAAAATCTTACAAAAGTGATCAGTCCAGCCGCCTTCTCACTACTCTATTGTGTATGCATTACAACGTTCAAAACAACATGTAAGACGTTCAGAGAAGTGCGGCGCACGTTACTGTTTGGATGGTTGATATTTTAATGAACACATTGAACGCGGCACGTTTTAAGCTGGTCGCTATGTATTCTCAGAAGCCTGCAGCCATTAACATTATTGTAAACAAGCCAGATATTTTAGTGATGGTCTGAATAGGCCATGTGCAGAAAATGAAGTAACTATGTCACGCATGCGCAGTTTGCCTAGCAACCAAACCGAGAACCCTAGCCATCCCTTAATCTACTAGCGTGTTACATAAACAATGTTCATATCTGATGCCAGATTTATTACACATTGGAATGTTCTCAGAGGACACTTCCATTCCCACTTCCTGCTAACATTCCGCATGCATCCCACATGTTTATCTCAGTTCATACTCATATTGTTACACATTTCAAGTGTTATCTTTCATATGTATAAACAATGGATTTTGAGTAACTTAGAATAGCAGAATTGCATACCTTCCCCAAAGAAAGAAATGTTTCATATTCAGGAAATAGGAAAGGAAATCTGATTGATTTATGTAAAGCTTGTGAAAATATTAAATTACCTACAGATCCAGATTATAATACATACAATAATAAAAAGGAAGTGTCACAACAACTGGACTACTTAAAACTTGAAAATCCAAGTAGAAGTAATATGAAAGATGAACATTTTACTAATGACTTATCACTGATGCCTATGATTGGATTACTTTATATTTTTAATTATGTTTTTGGAATCTAGGGTAGATTATGATAAAAAGAAATCAAAAGCTTACAAATCTGCAGAAGATTATTTGTTGATGGACATGTTGAGGACTTATCATTTAACAACAATAAAGATCACCAATATTGTGTTGTAAAATCGAAAGTAAAACCCACTTAGAGACAGTTTTATAGATATACAAATGAAAGGATTCACATGATCTTTTAAACAAAAATGAGGTTTACCCTGTGATGCATCTGTCAGGTTCTTAATTCCACAAGCTTTAATCCAAATTTTCAACACAACTGGATCTTTTTGCCAAGGTATCCATTTAGTATTAAGATATTCATCTTTTGAAATTTTACAAGTTGACTTATTATATTTATCATCATTTCTACATAACCCCCAAATACAGTGCATCATATTTCTATCTGTTTAACTAGATTAATATCTGCCACATGCAACTAAGAGATGCAGTATGTGATGTGAGTCACAGTAACACATGATAAAAATCTTCAGTGACATACATTCACTCTCCCCACAGTGACATGTGTCATTCATTAATTTGTTAATGCTGGTTGCATGGATGCTACTAACCAAATACATTCGGCATTAAGACAGCTAGCTAAAGAAGATTTATCGAAATGTAGGCCAGGATTTTCGGGTTAGGATGCTACATGTAGTTTATACAATGTCCGCTTTGTAAATTCTAGTAGCAAACTACAATAAAGGCTCTCCACATAACAAATCACTAAAAATAGGATATTTACCTGCTATTCTAAAAGAACAACAGATGGATGATCACAATTTTAAGTGAGTAATTTAAGAAAGATAGACTCTCATTTGATTGAAGAATACTATTATGTTGCAGTGTGCATAGGCATGGCTAGGGTTCCATATGTTGTTGCTAGGCACGTGACCGAAAGTAGGTCAAATTCTGCACATCGAGTATTCTGGGCATTTTCGTATATACGTGTATTGTTAGTGTGTATACAATGTGTCTAACACAATAGATTGTAATCAAAATGTCATGGGATCATTCATAACACCTAGATATGGAACCTAATTGACGTTATCATGACAAGAAGAATCAAATCGGCAGTCTGAACATCATGAGCTCAGAAACATTCCGAGTAGTTCCGAGTGGTCATACAGAATTCATATAAAAAATATGGAAAAATTGGATAATTTCATGATGATACAAAATGTATTGGGTAATGTTAAGTAGGATACGATGAAAGTTCATGTTGGTAGTCATTTTGATGTTATCATTTGCATATCATTTGCAAAAAAGGTGGGAAAAACGATCATAAATAATGAAAATTCACAGTGTGGTTTTGGCAGCCATCTTTGCGTCATATTTTTGACGGAGAATCACTGAGATCCCTCAGTAGCTCCCTTGAGTGGTCGCTATAACCGATACCACGGAATATCGTGGTAGTACTGGTCACACGACCAAAACAAGTAATGCTTTTTATTGAAATCAGATTTCTTTTGCATTAAGAATAATATCGAATGTAATTAATGTGTAACAGTCCATTCATTCACATTTGTAGTCTCATTTCATTAATATCATATGCATGCATCTCACACATACTAGTTTTAATAAAATCAGTCATGCAACATTAGTATTCTTCTGATACCATCAGTTCTCATGATTTTGCCCAACAGGCAACACGGTGATTGTGTGGATTGTAGGATTGTAAATAAAAAGGATAACTTATGTCTTTTAGGTATGTATTTGTAATTGTGCATTTAAAGACTAAGTAATTATTAATGTTCGCATAACAGGCTAGTTCTAAGCATGTAATATCCATTGTCATATATGTATCAAAGTTCTCATGATTTTGCCCAACAGACAACACGTTGATTGTGTGGATTGTAGGATTGTAAATAAAAGGATAACTTATGTCTTTTAGATGTTCCTTGTTTAACTGAGAGAAAAACAAACTGCGACAAATGTAAAAAAAATATATAAATAAACTCAATACTAGAATTTTCTACAGTAACCATTACATTGAAAACTCTCATACAGATAATGGAAAATGTTGTTTGTGTGTTTGCATTCATCAACTTGCTGATGATCATAGCAGTGAGACCATGTGGTGTTGGTACATGGACCTCCTGAGGAAGGTTAGATCTAGGTAACCAACAGAGGCTGGGGTGGGGGATCACACTAGCCATAGTTTTCAAACTACGTAACGGTGAGTTCTTTTTTCGTACAGAGGGGTGGCTCTCCTACACACGGGACATGCCTTTTAACTAGGGTTCTGAACCTCAATATAAATTGATGCTAGAAATTTCTGCAACAAACATTACATTGAAAACTCACAGACAGAGAATGAAAAATGTAAATAGCAAAAGTATCATAGATCTAATGGTCAATAATTCGTGTTGTATGTCTACATATAGGTTGAAAAATATAGATTATAGATAACTATACTAATGTATTGCATGATTAATGTGTTAGGATTCAGAAATGACTTAACTTGACTTTTCTTGTATACCGAAATATATGTGAATGGCCAGTAGATCTAGATAGACTATAGTCTACTGCTTTTTGCGTTATAACAATGGAAAGTTGTGAATGGAGCTTGCAAGTTATACCTGTTCTGGAAGGAGGCCATTAGCAGTCAAAATCCAACATCCTGGTGCAACAATGCCTTTTTAATTGTGATCATTAAGTAATATTTGAACTATAGTGTCTCTGTGTATAGTTTTGACTAACAGTACAAAAGTACTATAGCACAGCAACAGTTTTCATCAAAGTCTGGAGGTATAATTGGAACGTCAGACGTATGTAAGATCATGATCGGTTTATATCTCTGTTATAGTCTGGTTCAATATGTCATGATACAGTGTGTTGCAAACTGTACTCAGGGAATTAGTTTTTCTGCTGGGTCTGTACTAGTTTTTAAGTGAGTGTCTTAGTTTTTCTGTGAGTGTACTAGTTCCCTCCGTGAGTGTAGTAGTTCTTCGCTGGATTTGTAGTTATGGATATTGTGTCAAATAGAGATCTAAGCTTGTTGAAAATGTGCAGATAGATTTAGACAGAATAGGGCAATGCCATTGTTCATTTAATTTTAATTTTAATGCTCCTTAATTATTAACTTTATGAGCATTAATTGTTTCGAGCACATATATATATATATATATATATATATATATATATATATATATATATATATAGTGTTTTTATATCTGAACTACCTCATAATATATGCTCAACTATGGCGGAGCAAATTATATATTTTTTAAAGAAAGTACAAGGAACTAGATCATGTTGTGATACAACGTTGTTTCTTTATATTAACACGCAATCATCAGTCACAAAGTGGTAAGAACACAGGAAGCATATGAGCATATGAACATAATAGAGGGCATGACAATGTAGTATCAAAATACAGGAGGTTGAAATTATACTTTGGGGAAAAAACATGGGTATAAAAAACCTGCAACTTGTGCTTACTGAGAAATATTTCATACTTTTCAAACCAGAAATGTCCACGTTGAACAGCATACCCATGAAATGAACTGGCCTCCAGCTGCAGACACCGGAAGAAACACCTCTTATGCAACTATAATCAATAGACTTTATACCCATGTTTTTATACCCATGTTTTTGCAAAGTATAATTTCAACCTCCTGTATTTTGATACTACATTGTCATGCCCTCTATTATGTTCATATGCTCATATGCTTCCTGTGTTCTTACCACTTTGTGACTGATGATTGCGTGTTAAGCAAGAAACAACGTTGTATCACAACATGATCTAGTTCCTTGTACTTTCTTTAAAAATATATAATTTATCCGCCATAGTTGAGCACTGTGACACAGTACATTAGTACATGAGTTCAGTACATAAAAACATAAAAAATACATAAAAGCTATATCCAACTATTTCACCAATGCCTAAGACAAAGTATCATGAAAGGAGAAGATTTGAAGCCAAATTATACTCATAGAAAAATGTGTGCGAAAGAATACAGAATAAAGAATAAAACCTATGCATGACACAAGACAAAAACAAAACAGTCCATAATGTACGCATTATATAATATAATAATGGTATAATAATAATGGTATAATAATAATGGTATAATATAATGCTATGGAATCAGACAATGGATTCTGTCTAAATCTATCTGCACATTTTCAACAAGCTTAGATCTCTATTTGACACAATATCCATAACTACAAATCCAGCGAAGAACTACTACACTCACGGAGGGAACTAGTACACTCACAGAAAAACTAAGACACTCACTTAAAAACTAGTACAGACCCAGCAGAAAAACGAATTCCCTGAGTACAGTTTGCAACACACTGTATCATGACATATTGAACCAGACTGTCTGACGTTCCAATTATACCTCCAGACTTTGATGAAAACTGTTGCTGTGCTATAGTACTTTTGTACTGTTAGTCAAAACTATACACAGAGACACTATAGTTCAAATATTACTTAATGATCACAATTAAAAAGGCATTGTTGCACCAGGATGTTGGATTTTGACTGCTAATGGCCTCCTTCCAGAACAGGTATAACTTGCAAGCTCCATTCACAACTTTCCATTGTTATAACGCAAAAAGCAGTAGACTATAGTCTATCTAGATCTACTGGCCATTCACATATATTTCGGTATACAAGAAAAGTCAAGTTAAGTCATTTCTGAATCCTAACACATTAATCATGCAATACATTAGTATAGTTATCTATAATCTATATTTTTCAACCTATATGTAGACATACAACACGAATTATTGACCATTAGATCTATGATACTTTTGCTATTTACATTTTTCATTCTCTGTCTGTGAGTTTTCAATGTAATGTTTGTTGCAGAAATTTCTAGCATCAATTTATATTGAGGTTCAGAACCCTAGTTAAAAGGCATGTCCCGTGTGTAGGAGAGCCACCCCTCTGTACGTAAAAGAACTCACCGTTACGTAGTTTGAAAACTATGGCTAGTGTGATCCCCCACCCCAGCCTCTGTTGGTTACCTAGATCTAACCTTCCTCTGGAGGTCCATGTACCAACACCACATGGTCTCACTGCTATGATCATCAGCAAGTTGATGGATGCAAACACACAAACAACATTTTCCATTATCTGTATGAGAGTTTTCAATGTAATGGTTACTGTAGAAAATTCTAGTATTGAGTTTATTTATATATTTTTTTTTACATTTGTCGCAGTTTGTTTTTCTCTCAGTTAAACAAGGAACATCTAAAAGACATAAGTTATCCTTTTATTTACAATCCTACAATCCACACAATCAACGTGTTGTCTGTTGGGCAAAATCATGAGAACTTTGATACATATATGACAATGGATATTACATGCTTAGAACTAGCCTAAACGAACATTAATAATTACTTAGTCTTTAAATGCACAATTACAAATACATACCTAAAAGACATAAGTTATCCTTTTATTTACAATCCTACAATCCACACAATCACCGTGTTGCCTGTTGGGCAAAATCATGAGAACTGATGGTATCAGAAGAATACTAATGTTGCATGACTGATTTTATTAAAACTAGTATGTGTGAGATGCATGCATATGATATTAATGAAATGAGACTACAAATGTGAATGAATGAACTGTTGGTGAATTGAGGCTACAAATGAGAATGAATGGACTGTTACACATTAATTACATTCGATATTATTCTTAATGCAAAAGAAATCTGATTTCAATAAAAAGCATTACTTGTTTTGGTCGTGTGACCAGTACTACCACGATATTCCGTGGTATCGGTTATAGCGACCACTCAAGGGAGCTACTAGGGATCTCAGTGATTCTCCGTCAAAAATATGACGCAAAGATGGCTGCCAAAACCACACTGTGAATTTTCATTATTTATGATCGTTTTTCCCACCTTTTTTGCAAATGATATGCAAATGATAACATCAAAATGACTACCAACATGAACTTTCATCGTATCCTACTTAACATTACCCAATACATTTTGTATCATCATGAAATTATCCAATTTTTCCATATTTTTTATATGAATTCTGTATGACCACTCGGAACTACTCGGAATGTTTCTGAGCACATGATGTTCAGACTGCCGATTTGATTCTTCTTGTCATGATAACGTCAATTAGGTTCCATATCTAGGTGTTATGAATGATCCCATGATATTTTGATTACAATCTATTGTGTTAGACACATTGTGTTCATACACACTAACAATACACGTATATACGAAAATTCTCTGAACAGACCATCACTAAATATTGTTTTGTTTAAAATGCATACAGGCTTCTGAAATACATAGCGACCAGCTTAAAAGTGCCACGTTCAATGTGTTCATTTAAATATTCAACCATCCAAACAGTAGGTTTTTGTACACATCAAACGTGCGCCGCACTTCTCTGAACGTCTTAATGTTGTTTTTGAACGTTGTAATGCATACACAATAGAGTGTTTGTTGATCACTTTTGTAAGATTTTTATACATATTCCTCCTTCTATCACATCCGAGGTTTGTTGTGAGAGTAACATAAATACAATTGCCGATTGCTGTATGACAGGGGGCCGCCATGATGAATCAATACAGTAGCTTTAAAAGCATTTTTTTTTTTGATAGGACAGGGAAGGAATTCGGCAAAAAGCAATTTTATTCATGGATTGGAACTTTTTGCAAGACACTGGATACACCCGATTATCACTTTCGTTACAATTATAATGCCTAAATGGAGGAATTCAACAAACCACTTTGAAGAAAATTTAGTTCAATAAATATATAGAAGTTAGCATTCTCAGTAACAGACATCATATTTTCCTTTGAAAATTAATTATAAACAATCAATATGAATACATTTCAAAACTGAGGAAAAATTGAACATCTTTCAAGAATCTAAAAAGTCTACTTTAAAGATCTAGCAGGCGATGACGTGCGCAGTAACTTTGAGCACCAAGGCTGATATTAGGTGGCAACTGTACAAGATTCTGGGTGAAATAGACTACTCAGTGGCGTTGATACTGTAATCAATAACGCAGTGCGTACACATTGATTTATTGATTTTCTACCATAAAATGATACATGGTTCGTGTAATACTCCTATATGTCACTATAGTAATCTGTTGTTCATTTTGATTACCTTAACACAGTTTCAATAAACAGCCTTGATAAAAAAATTGATCATGCATGTAGTACCGTTATAAAGCATATGATGGGTGATGCGTGGGCCACGTGCTTTGAACAAAAATAAAAGTTTGTTGAAGAAAAGGGAAAAATATATAGAAGTTAAGCAATATTTATGTACTTAAAGTCTATCATTATCCTATTTATGAACAAAACTAATTATATATATATATATATAAATTGTCCACAACATACTGGATTGAGATGAAAATTGAATAGATAGTAAAAATTAAAAGCATTTTAAACCTCAGCAGTTGTTGCATGATTTTCCAATGTGTGACCACCAAGCTTTTATGACCCGTAAAATCAATCAGTATAATGATGTATGGATAGAACACATATTACCATTGATTGACCAATACTAATTATACAAGTATAGGACAGATAGTAACTGAAATAACAGCCAAAAGACTATATTTATGGTGGTTGTTTTCCTTTAGCAAACTATAGAGATCTTTTTGTCGACAGATTGCCCCAAATGCAACCATTTTTACAAATGCAACCAATTTTCAAAAATTTTCTGGCGGAAATACCCCCCAGACCGCCCTCATGGGCTTCGTGCATACGGCACTCGCTGCAGTGCCTTCTGCACTGTTTTTCAAAATGCAGTTGTGCATACACATCAGCAAAATCCTGCCTACGCCACTGCTACATGTATATAATACTAATAATTATTTGATATATTATTACTCCAGCATGTGATGGATAATGCCATGATAAATAATAAAACGATATATGAAAGTAAACAAGCAACAAGCCAAAAATGGATCAGTAATACCTCTAAGCCAAAGAGATCAACAGATTAGACTC
>JAGTTF010002428.1:0-19714 GCA_019095985.1 Streblospio benedicti | reverse complement strand
TTTGTCTGTCCAGTAGGTTTGACTCCTTGCACAACAACTTTAGCACTATCCCAATCTGGTACATGGTTGAGGTTGTTCATGTGGTCAGTTATGGCTGATTGGTGAACTTCTGTGGTGCTGAGGCGAGTGGCTCTGGTGCGCATTATTTTTATGGTCATGTGTCTCCACATTTAATCCTTGGAAGGTTCCACAAAAGGGGCAAGATATACCTTGGAACCTAGCGAACCGGCTCCCAAACATCAACAATAAGAAAACGACATGAAGCCTTAAAAGGAAACAAAAAAAAAATAAAAAGAACCCTATAAGCGGGAGCACCAAGCCTTGCCATATAAGGACAAAAGAACCTACAGATGACATCAGACGAGGCCATGAACGAACAGCAAGGTGGTGGGTTGGGAAATGAACTTGGTTGTCCTGAAAACGTGAGATCAACAACGAAAGAACAAGAGACAATATCAATCCATATAAGGCGTGGCGGCTGTATTCCAGTGCCTCAGTGAACTCTTATATACATATACAACAATTTTCATGTGACTTTAACTCATACCTAAGTGAAGGATACACGGTTTGGTGATAGAATCCCCTGTTTTTCTTTCAAACTAACCATAGGGTACTAACTGTTGCCTTTCTCGAGCCATATTAGGGCCGTATTCCAAATTTAGTGTTGGACTCGAGGAGGACGTGTACATAAATACTAACCCAGCTACCAAGTGGTGATGTAATTAGTATAATAATAAGCACTGTTTAGGGTGTCCAGAATCCAAATATGAACTATATCTATATATATACATAAAGCGTGTAATACAATTTTAAAATTTTATTGTATAAGGTAATAAGGACCTCAGGTCATGATGTTAGGAATATGCAGGCAGAGCCCAGTTAGGTTTGTAACGTGATGCGGGTAACTACTCACCCCGCACATGGAGGTCCGCACCGATGAATCGACATATGTAACCCCATAATAATAATTCCGACATCGGTTAGTTTTTCATTAAAAAGTGGTTCTGACCTGCCTAAATAATCAATAGTACAATAGCCATAGGGGTGCGCGGAGTTTGCTGTGCCCCGAGTCTGTGGGTTGGGCACGCGCTGTACGTTTCTCTTAGAATGGACTTCCATTCTCGCAAACAGAAGGGTTGTCGTATACGCGTGTGCCCAACTTAGCACAGGTCCCTGGACATGACTCACCTCTCGCGTATCCCCTAGAATACAAATAAGGGTCACTCCCCGCGGCCGACTGCCGCGGTTAGCCAACTCGGAAGCCGCGGAGGCCGCCACCAACCCGCCACCTAGCGGCTGCACGCTAGCATAAAAGCCAGCGAGCGCGCTCACTCATTACGACTACCGGGCTCTCGACCACTCTGGCTGTGCTGGTCAGACTTCTTGTAACGTGCAAATTGAGAGCCTCGTAGCCGTCAGTGTGTACCTCTCCTTGCAATAGTTCCGCGTATTATTCTCTTAGTTTAAGTGTTTATATATCTCGTACACGGATTCTGGACAATAGTTAAATATAAGGTAGCGAACACTAACGTTTTAAAGGACTAATAAAGTTGTGACATTCAATGGATTCCTCCTCATTCGTCTAGCCAAAAACCCACTTATAGTTCACAAACAATATATATAAGTGCGCATCCACATATAACATCGGACCCGAGCCTATGGTTCCCCTGCCCGTGATCGAAGAAGACCCCGCCGTTTCCCCCGGAGTTCACCCAGGAGCCTCCAGCAGGATCGAGCTACATCCCGTTGCATCCCCCGCGAGCGTTGGACAGGAGAGAGGGACGTAAAACCCCGGCAGGGAACCTCGGATGCGACAAAGTAATCATCTATTATGTATGAAATCGGTTTCAGTAGTAAATTTTACATATGTGCATGAATAATTACGCAGTTTATAAGCTCCACAACCTTAAACATTGAACTATTCCGTGTTGATAAACGTACATTGGCAAACAGACCACGGATTTCAAGTGGCAACGTTCAGTGGGATAATGACAGCTAGTATCCTCATTAAACTGTTAAATGTACCTTGACATTTCTATTTAAACTTTGAGAAATAGAAGCATCATTGTTTTTATTCGTGTAATTACTTATCCGTAGCTTATATGAAAGTGTTACGTTATCCATAATTGAGTACAGTAGGTGCAACCACCACGTTTATCAACGTACGTGTGACGTAGTTATCTGAACGTGATGTACGCCATTCGTTCGGGGTCACCCGTACTAACACGGGTCATCCGGTGCGTTTTGCTGAAAATCGTACTGAAAATCGTGCTGAAAATCGTGCTGAAAATCGTGCTGAATTCTGAGTTGAGTTCATAGCCTACAGACTTCGTGCATATAGTCTTAACAACCCAATCGGGGCTTGGGTATTACCTACTTGCTATGCTGTTGAATTCCATGTTGATTCATGGTTACTTACCCGATGATTTTATGCTTACACATATTATTCAGATTGTTAAAAACAAAAAGGTGATATCACTTAAAAGACAATTATAGACCCATTGCCATCACAAGTGTATTATCCAAAGTGTTTGAACTCATATTAATTGCCAGATACAGTGATTATTTAGACACTTCACATAACCAGTTTGGTTACAAAGAAAAAGACTTCCTCTGAGTCTTGCATATTTGTTTTAAAGGAAATTGTAAATTACTATAGACGTTTGTCAAGCAATGTATATATATGTTTCCTAGATGCATCAAAAGCTTTTTGATAGAATCAACCACTACCACCTCTTTTAAAAAGATGTGTCAAAAAGGTCTCCCTAAAATCATTGTCCGTATATTATTAGCATGGTATACATCTCAAAAGTTTACAGTAAAATGGGATAATTTTCAATCTACACATTTTAAATCCATCAATGGTGTGCGTCAGGGTAGTGTTCTATCCCCAAAACTTTTTAATATATTCTTAGATGATTTAAGTTCTAATCTTAACAAAATGCAAGTAGGATGTCACATGAACAATGTAAGTTTTAATCATTTATTTTATGCAGATGATGCCGTTATTTTTTTAAGTCCCTCTGCAAAAGGCCTACAGAAGTTGCTAACCACATGTGAAAACTTTGCGAAAAACAATGAAATTATTTTTAATCCTAACAAAACCTACTGTATGTATCTGCAACATAAATCTTGTAATTCATCAAAATTACCTGTTGTTGAAATTAATAAGATGCCACTTGAATGGATAGAAAAACATAAATATCTTGGTTTTTGTGTAAACAACTTTTTAATGATAATGATAACGATGATATCGACAGGCAAAAAGAAATCACTATATGCTATTGGAAACACTATAATTCGTAAATTTATCAAATGTTCTGAAGAAGTTAAGATACATTTGTTTCAATCGTTTTGTAGAAATCTGTATTGCTCTTCCCTATGGACTAATTTTAAATGTAAAAACCTTAATAATTGTAGAGTTGCTTTTAATAATATTTTTAGATACTTGTTAAATATAAAAGGACGATGTAGTATTAGTAAAAATTTGAGTCATAATGTTGATAATTTTAATATCATTTTGCAAAAAAATATATTCAGTTTTAAAACAAGACTTGAAAAATCCAACAATTTGCTTGTCGCATGCATTTTAAATTCTTCTTATTTTACTTTTGCCTCTGAATGTTTTAATAGTTGGACTAGAAAATTGTTTGTTTTTAATCGATCTGTCCAATAACAGTATTCTTAGCTGTATTGAATATACCATCTATGTCCATATGTTTATATATACTATGTTTTATATGGATGTATATTATACATCTGAAATAAAATTATCTTATCTTATCTTATCTTAAAGTAAGAAGAAGAGAATGATTTCGGATATGAAGGTAGTGACAAACAAGAGATATATTGGTAGACATGAAGAAGATAAAGAAAATAGAACATATGTTGATAATGTTCAAGAAAAGGTAGATACAAGGCAGGTTCAAGAAGATAAAGAGCAGAAAAGCTGGCGAGAAACCGATGGAGAATCTTTTTTCCAAACATGATCGAGCAGAGGGAGAAGAGCAAACTTTTGATAAGCTTCTTTGACAGATTAGACAAACAAGTACGACCTACCCTGGCGGAAACACCAGGAGTTAGCTACGTCGTTCAGACCGGACCACACAGGGACCATAATTGGTATGAATTGGAATAATGCAAGATAAACTGAAGCTGAGACTGTGTGATTCTTTAATTAAAGAATGTGATATGCTTGAAGTGACAACAAGACTGAGGCTAGTTGAAGCCAAGCGAGAAGACCACCAGGAACTGTTTGCCATCAGACAGAGAATTATAGAGCTAGAGGCAGAAAACACAGCACTGAGAATAATGGCCAGGAAATGGTTAGCATGACAAATGAAAAACTGATATGGATATTGTGTCATAGATAATGTATATATAACAATTTTAAGGTTGAGCACATTGTGGTTATTTGATTTAATGTTATTTTAGAATAAAAATATATTGAGATGCTTTCATCACTGTGTTCATTGAAAATATGGTATTTAATGTAGTCAATTGTTAGTTATATTTTACTCAGGGATGAAGTATAACGTCATTTTACTTAATTATTGTGGATCATAACAAGACTTTATGACATTTGATTATTATTTATATTATGAGGTTGAGTAAATAGTTATTCTCATGTCAATATTGTTGTTTATTAAATTTTTGAGAGGGGTACATCCTCTGTGGTGTACCTTAATATAATAATGACAATTCATAGCAAGGGCCAACAGTTTGCTGAGCATTACATGAATTTAAATGCAGGCGTTATTAAAGCAGTAGTAATCTAGAGGTGGTAGATAATTTTTAAAAACAACCAAGGCCACACCCGGTTTGCGTAATTATACTGACCCTAGTTTCGTGTTTTTAACATGTTTTGCCATCCATACTTTTGTGATTTTTATCTTTATTACCATTTTCTTTCTGCTTGTTGATGACGTGATGGACATCAAAGTAATCATTTATTATTTTCAAAGGTTGAAATTGCTGAAAATACGCATTTTGCCAATAGATAACTTGCTCAAGTATTTATCAGCATTATCATTTTTTATTAAAAGATCGAGTCATGTTATACTTTTGTAAATATTTTGTAATTTCTGTTTGTTTTACACATTTTATGCTACCATATTTTCCCTATACAAGAATAAAGAAGGGATTTGAAAGGTATTGATGTGTATATGGATATGTTTTATTACATCTCAAATTATTTTATTATATTTTTGTTAACAAAATAAATTCACATTAGTTTATCAATGATGGCACAAACAACAAACACATGATAACTTATTATGTGTTTGTTGTTTTATTCACAATTCTAATAGTTAACAGAACCTCTTGAAAAATTGTGCTAAGATAGTTATATTGGGTTCAATATATTCTACTTGGATAAAATAACTGATGCGCGAATAAAAATCGCATATTCACATAGTAGTTCATTTAGCTTTACACATTGTTGCAACACTGATTTTCTTCTACATTCAATGTCATCTATAGAGAACTAAAGCTGGGTCACTGGTTCTGCGTATGGTTGACACATAAATTCTAGGGATTTCCAGGCAAAGATTTTTTTACGTCGGCGCATCTGCTGATAGGTAACCCTTTTGGCATTAAATGGTTTTTCGACGGCGCATAGTCAACTCACGGCAGGGGCAAGACTGGCGCAAAACCTGGCGTAAGAAAAGCAGACAGTGAAAGCAAGGTCATTGTAACCCGATGCACAACCTGATGCACAAATGGCGCACAAAAATAGTCTCGGCCAGACTTTTTTTTATGCGTTGGTTGTGCATCTGGAGTTCTTGTGTTTCAATGTCTGCTACCAGCTGAACGCCTACATCTAAATAGGTTGAACACCTGCTGAATGTACGCCATTGTATGCTCAAGGTGCGACAAGCTTACGCCAACGTTTCAATCTGCTGAGCATCTGCTCCCCAATATCGCGGCTGATATTCAGCTCATGTGTAATGTATGTTCGGTGAATGCCCCCATAAAAATCAATGGATTATCGATTGGCATATATGCTGTTTATGCTTTCGTGTGTTTTGAGCAACCCAAAACCTGGGGGCGTAAAAGCGGACCGATTCATATTCTTCCTAGCTCTTTTGCGGGTACTGGCTGCGAAGTTACAAACATGTCATACGTATGTAAAAGCGGCAAAGCAACGCTGGGTTGGCGTAATGGAATTGTAACCGGCAGATGCTTAATGTAGATGAAAAAAATCTGGAGTTCGAGGCCTACCAGAAACAAACCCAGAAAGGCCCTGAAGATAGCCACTGGCAGTATTTGAACAATATGTTGACTCAAGGTCTTGAAGACAACGACCAGAAACCTTCTGGCGTTACATCAGAAGCCAGTGGCAGGACATCCAGGGGTATCACCACTCCTGAAAGGGAACAAGCTCCACTCAGACCCAGCCACCAGGATAAGCAGTTTACTGCTTATGTAGATGGCGGCTGAAAATGTGTGACTATTTTGAGTGTTTTTTATTGGGGGGGTAAACCCCCGGAACCCCTTTTGTTGTTTCATGCAAGATATAAAAAAAAGAAGGCATTTGAATCAAAACAGAGGGAGCACAAAATGTAAGTCAATCTTTATAAAAACATATTGGAACCACACAGAAAAGGTTTCTCTTTCTAATAAAAAAGAAAGAAATGTGTTTCCAAATGTTTTTCTTGGCAGGTTATTGATCTTATAATTTGGGTCCGCTAAAATATAGTTGGTCTGGGATCAATCATTCCATATTTAGTACATTTGGTGTGTAAACAGCTGTGACATATGACGATGGGAGGACAGGTGATGGGTGTGTATTTAATCCGTCCCAGACCTGTATACTACGAGAACTGGTTTGAGGGATGTGGGAAAAGGAGAAAGATGGGAGGGAGGAGCATTTAATGTGTTCTGGATGTCATCTGTTTCAACCGAAACAACACCGGGATCAATCATTGCCATATTTAGTACATTTAGTGTGCAAACGGCTGTGACATATGGCGATGGAAGGACGGTGATAGGGGTGTATTTAATCTGTCCCAGACCTGTATACTGACGAAGAACTGGTTTGAGGATGTGGGAAAGGAGAAAAAGATGGGAGGGTGGAGCATTTAATGTGTTCTGGATGTCATCTGTTTCAACCCGAGCAACGCCGGGTAAACATCTAATCTATATATAAAAAGGAAGAGGCGATTTTTACGTCACAAAAGGCTTTTAACCAGAAGATGTACACACTTCAAATTATGTACAATCGAACAACTTGGTGGTCGTTATAATGTCACATTTCAAACCAAATAAAATGGTTTAATGATAAAAACAAGAACAAAAGAAGTTTTAGAAAGGTTGCTTACAGGGCCATGTTTGCTAAAGGTATGTGATACGTTACACGTTTGTATATGTCAAACGTATGATGCACGTCATACGTACATTCATACAACGAGGAAGCTGGGCATTGTGGGGAGGGTGGTGATGGGGATGTAGGTGCATTTATCTGCTCGGACCTGTCTGAGGAGGGGTGTTGGCAGAAATGGTGTGATGGTGTGTGTCCATATGGCGGGGGGGGACATGGCTGGTGTCAACATGGGGTGGGGGTATGGCTGGTGGTGAGGCAGGGGAGGAGCATTTAATCTGTTCCATATGTCATCAATTTCAACCCAAGCAGCCACAGAAAGGGGTGATTGAGATGCACATTTAATGGTCTGCACGTGTTTACCAGGCGTAGGAGTAGCTGGAGGAGGGATATTAAACTGATCAAGCATTGCCACATACATAGAGTGTGTGTATGGCTGTCACATATCACTGTGGGAAGTGTATTTAATCTTTCCCAGAGCTGTACAGTGACGGGAGTTGGTGTGAGGATGTGGGACAGGGGAAAGAATGGGAAGGGAGAAGCATTTAATATGTTCCAGATCTCATCCGTTTCAACCAAGCAGCAGTAGGAAGGGTGTGCTTTTAATTATGAACCTGTTTAGATGGGGATGGGGTAGAGAGGGTTGGGGAGAGAAGAGGGGCGTCATGTTTGACCATTTTTGTAATGAAAACCTCTATTTACACACATTTTTCGTTTTTATGCGGTTAATAATTTCTTCAAAATCTGTAAAGTCAAATTATTGGTTTATTTACACCCTTACTTGCATATTTTTACTTTATCTCCTTCAGAAATGAAATAATATTTTTTGGCTAAGTCTGATGTAATGCGCACCAACGAATTCGGGTTTGAATGAACCAGGTGTTCTGGTTTCTCGTTTATATTGTTTTTGACAACACGGATGTTTATTCCACACATTATTTTTTAATCTACGTCACATAATCAAGTTTGTGAATACTACAGCATTCAGTCGGCAACCATTTTTTGTCTAATATCATGGGAAATATGTTTTTCTTAAGTCTGGAACTAACAAGTCATCTAATTCATTTCTTGGGAAATCGCTAAACATACAGAATCTGTATCGTGACTAAGTAACTGTAAACATTCGTTTCTGAAATAAACTTTTAAAAATTCGTAAATAAACTGAAGAATGATCAATTTTGCAACCCATAACTAGAGGTAATTTTACTCGTATCCGATCGGGTATGGTGTTAATCTAAGTAAAAGATTTTGATCTAATTCTTCTAAACGATGAAAATTAGGTTTGTTCACCAGGCATTGTGCTTTTATAATCGTGGCCCAAAGTCACCTTGACTTGTTTCTCGTAATTCTGAATCAGCTTACCATAGCAACTATTACTCAAAAAGTTTCATCTGCTCAACTATCAAAATCAAATTTTTGTCAACATCGCCTAAATTCCGTTTTTCAGTAAATAACATCAATAAATTCTTTAAAACAAAACTCTGGTTTAAAAGTGACGACCTGGTAAACTTTTATGCAGATTTTTGTTTTATATACCATTTTATCAGCGGGTTATAATCCACATAATTTTGTCCAAAGTAACTTAGAATCAACGATTTACTAACCATATTGGTTTTAATCCAGAATCAATAAACGATTTTTTCATGCATTTGCCGACATCATTTAATTGAATATTGCCGGTCTTGAAAACGGGTGGAAATTCTGCAAAATAATCTTTTAGTTCATTCGGGTGTCATCGTCGACTTTACACAATCCAAATAATCTATTTTCAGATATCATACATAAATGATTTTTGTCACTATTGACTAGACTGACAGGGTGAACTTAGAATCGAAAAAATGATCATCGCCACTATCTGTTTTTCTGTGTCAGAAATATCGCGTTTAGCTTTTTCCACTCACATTCCCACATTTCTATAACTTTTATACCCTTTTTCTTTTAGCTTGTTTTTTATCGGATCTTTGTCACGCTTAGATATTCCGCCGCAGTCGTGACCATGAAAATAGCATCCGTGAAATTTGTAGATGGTTTGAGAAGGAACAATATCCATCTACAGATAAATTGTCAATCCTTTTTTCACCACCATTAAATTTGTGCTGAATGAAAATGTTTTCGCTATACATGACATGGTGAAACCAATTCACTGCTTCAAACCGCATGGAATGACTTTTATGACGTGAAAATTGTCAAAACTAAAATATCTGCAGTAAAGACCTGTCGGGGAAAGTTTGTGAAAAAGTGGCGCCATAACAATTTGTGCAATCTAACCCCAATATCCTGCGTCAGGGTTTGTTTTGATTATTTTTGATGTCTTTCAAATGAAATCTGTGAAAGATTATTGATAATCCGCCATACAAATTCTGTTTCCTTTCATTATAAAGACTATTACCGTCGTCATTTCTCATTTTTTCATTTTTATATATTTGTGGCATATTAATCGTTTTCGGAATAAATTGAAACAATAGTTTCAAACTCAATCCTGGCAAAGTTACCGAATGCTTAAACATGTTGATATTAAGATTGGTATAAAAATCGAATTGATTCTCAATTGTTTTAAGAAACAACTTATCATCGCTAATGTTGTAATCAATAAGGAAATCTCATAGTAGACATTCTTTTTGCGTCCATAATTGCTGACAAAGTAGGTGATTCGTCGTCAGAGATATATGCTTTTGGTTTAACAGACTATAAAATTGTTCTTTACTTGGTAGTGACGGATAATTATTTAGCAACAAACTTTGTTTGTGCTAAATGATTGTATTAGTGAGGTTGGGGGGCGGGACGGGGTAGAGCTTGCTTCTAAGTAAATTTATATATGTTTCTATTAGAAGGTTTTCTAGATTTTTTGTTTTTTGGTGGACATCGTATTGAATTACATTACCGCTCCGAAAATTTGGCAGTTCTTTAATTTTACAACATTTAATCTTTATCATCACTAAGAAATAAATACAGTAATGTCCTTGTGATATATGTATGTCATTCTGCAATAGCTCGTGACCAAATCTAACCATACAGGAGAAATGAGTCGATGTTGAAATACATTAAACGCTCCATTTTCACTCGTAATAAAGCTACATACTGCGTTTTACCCCGAAAATCATAGGAACAACAGGAAATAACTTCCACATAAAAGAAATCAAAATATATTGTTACCTGCACAAGCCAAGTTACACCTAAAAGGTTCTATTATTCAAAGTGTTGATGCTGATTCTTATTATCATACTTTGAGCCCATAACATTCTACATATTTTTAAGAATTCTATCGAAACTCCCAGATCAAGATAACAATAATGCTCTTTATTATCGCCCTGCCACCTGTCTGCTAACATATCCTCATTGAAAGAGCTATTAACAATATGCAAACAAAGATGCGGCAGCTTGACTAAGGCTGATTCTTTGAAACCAGCATACATATGCATAAATTATGATAATGAGCTTGTCTGGCACTACTCTTAATTGCATCGCGGTATGGTCGGTGTTGACATGTTTCGGTGTAATAAAAGGCTAATCATTGATTACTTCTGTAAATGTCATCATTTCTCGTGTAAGCCCGTTTTAGTTGATGAAAAGCACCTCGATATGGCGGATGTTACAAATTTTGTTAGGTATTTTTTACATTTTTCTTAAATTACATTGTTATTTGAACGTGTTACTGTTTAATCGTGTCAGATAAATTTTATTTGTTTGATTAGGTGGCGATAGCAATCTTTTTACAAGCCGTTTTCCACGATAATCGTGTTTTGCATATTTCATGTGCTGTGCCAAGTCAATCTCTAAGAAATTGTTAAATGTAATAAACTCGGCACCAGATAGCGGTGCCATAGGCGTTGCGTATATCAGTGCCACAGGCCCCGCGGGGGGTGGGTGCAAGAGTGGGGACACCCCCTCCTGTGCATGGGTGTGAGGGTATCTCCCCGAAAATTTTTGAAAATTTGATGCATTCTTCTGCAATCTAGACTAGAGCTAGTATTTGCCATAGACAGATATCTACATAGCGTTTCGCGATATTTATTCAAATATTACTTATATATGCCATAGATAATACTTATTATATATTTGGAATGTACATCATGTAATGGAATCATAATATTAATGAATGTGTGATATCTGCTCTCTATCCTTTTAAATGCCACAATTAAATAGAAAATATTAGAATTCTGGTATGAAAAGTTTTAGCGCGTGCAATGAAAATTAGACCCACAAAAAAGTGGTGTATCCAAAACTTGACTGAAACCCCCTCACTTGAAATGGAATATCGTTCCATTTTTATGAAAGGGTGACAAAATATACATCTTTCCTTGCTTATATTTTCATAAGATAAATATTACTTATGAGTCATAAAATTATATGATCTATGGTGAACGTAGACCAGTAGGATTATGGATTTATTTGTCTAGAAATTTGGTTATGGTTGATGAAGTTTCTTTCACCTTATGGAAAATGTCCTCTACATATAATTCTAAGAAATTGAGTCTTAATTAAAGGGAACTGAGGGTGGGAATAAACGTTCATTGCTAAATTTCGAGGGCATGGGGGCCACTATCTATTTGAGTTTCTCTAAACTGTCAAAAAATTCTGCACGGGAAACATTTGTTTCTTTTCTTCGATTTTATATGTTTGCAGATATTTGCTTAAACTTGTTCCAGGTCCAGTAAAATTGATTATATCTATAAACTGTAATCGTTTATACGAAATGCTAATAATGGAAGAACCTCTTTTTAAAATATTTTTGATGATTTCGTCTTCTTCACAGTTCTCACAACCTTCATCCATCAAACTATCAATTGTAGCGATGACATCATTGACCACACTGTCATCATCATTAACGTTCGTTGTTATATCATCATGTGCACAACCTTCATCCATCAAACTATCAATTGCGCCAACGACTTCATTGACCGCACTATCACTGTCATTAACGTTCATTGATAAATAGCCACTTGCACAAGCCTCATCCATCAAACTATCGATTGTAGCGACGACATCATTGACCACACTATCATCGTCATTAACATTCGTTGTTATATCATCATCTGCACAACCTTCATCCATCAAACTATCAATTGCGCCAACAAATTCGTTGACCACACTATCACTGTTGTCGACGTTTACATTGTTATGTCATCATTTATCATAATCGTCAATTTATCGTTTATAAACAGTTCGCCTTTCTGTATCCCAATTGTCTTCTTCTGTATCCGTGTCATCGCCGTTGTTCGCGTAAGCTTCATCTAATATCAAATCATGTGTGTTAGAATTAATTCCCATTTCTTCTTCTTCTTCTTTTCTTTGAATCACCATCTTTTTTGATCCAGTGTCTTTTGAATTTTTGTCGACGACGCCCCAACTCGTGTTTCTGTGAAAGTCGAACTAAATGAACTTTTATGAGCGGAAGGTCGTAGCTACAATACAATAAATAGGAAAGAGTTACATTAAATCGAATTTGATAGGTGTTATAATATTAGTTGCGTCATATTGATAAATAACTGTATTTCGACATACTCACTTAGACGAATTAAATCCCAACACAGGCAATTGTTCTGATGTAAGATCCGATTTTTGATAAAATCTGATCTAATTCTTTTGTTTGTGATGGATACAGATCACTTCTATCTTGTATTATTTTCACAACATCGCTTAAAGTAAGGTTCCATCAACCTGCAATACATATAAACATGATTTACAAACAATATAAGATACGGTTTACCAATTAATCATACAGTGATAACACACAATATTAAAATAAAACATCTTACCTCTCAGCTTCTTTCGCTATTTTGTTTAAATATTGCAACATTCTGTGAACCACATCTTCCTCACTACCTTCGTTAACAAAACAGATCGGTTCGAGATACCCTGGCACATTGCTTACTATAGCCACACTTAAAATTTTATGTATTGCTGTGTAAATAGTTGTTGATTCAATGTTGTCAAAGTTCGCATTATGATTTTCAGGATCAGTTCTATTCTCAAAGAATACTTCAAAATCAAAGACTGTTCTATAAGGATAGATCACTGGAATGCCGGTTGTTGGAAATCCATTTTCTTCCAAAAATCAACAATGTTCAAACTAGGTTCGATCTGAAAGTTTTTTTTCAAATTTAAATTTGGTTTTATTGTGCAATTATTTCATGCTGGTTACAATCAAGAAATTTATAAATTTGAGAAATAAAACATCAAAATGATTTAGAATAATATTTCAAGTCTTTTTGTAATTAAAAGGATTATTACATTCATCTAAATAACAAGATGATAATTGTTATCTGTTTATATACAATGTTTTGGCAATTTCCATTTCTTGTTATTTGTGTATTTTTTCTTGAAGATACTTGAATGTTGAATATTATTAAAAAATGTCATAAAAAGACTTCTAGAAAGAAGCATTTAATTGGCAGATTGCCCAAAAGACCGCGGTTTCACCCTGGTTAAACTCAAACCTCATAGTTGTGTAAAAAAAATTTAAATCGGTTCATTGGTACGCCCGCTAGCTTGTCCACAGACATACACAGTTACATAGTTACAAGCAGACAAAACACAATGCTTTTGCTTCAGCAGAAAAGTGAGCAAAAAAATAAGATAGTGTATTAAACTAGGTTCGGGTCTGAAAGTTTTTTTTCAAATTTGTTTGGTTTTTGATGCACAATTAGTTTCATGCCTACTAGCGTTTGTAAAATTTTTTGACAATATTTACAATAAAACAAAACGTCCATTTGTTCTATCGATCAAAGGTTTTTATTTAAACTAAAATGATTATTGCACTCATCTAAATATAAAGTATGTGGAAACTTGTTCCTGCTTATACAATGTTTTAATTTTGATAATCCATTTATTATTATTTGTGTATTTGCTTTTTGACTGAGCAATGTTGACCTTAAATTGTTGTTCTAAGGCTGGTAAATCGTCGAATGTCACTCCTTTGTACTTTTCGATTAACGTTTTTCCCATAAAAATTTCTAAACCAATTTTAAACATTTTTGTAATTTGAGTTGATAACAAAATCTTTGATGAAGACCGTGTTTAATGTATTGCTTGTGAACTAGCAAGCATCTGAAGAAACATAAGTTATCTGTTATAAAAAAAATGTCTACCTTTTGTCTCTTGTCATTTTTAACAAGATTCTATTGTTTCTAACACACATCAGTGAGAACTGATTCACCACCAATCACTCCATATGGCGCATGCTTTCAAACATGAAAAAGGTTGTTGAGCAATGAAATAAGATAGTGTGATTTAGTATTCGGTCTCCTTTGTCCGAAAAACTTTTATCAGTCGCCAAAATCCAAACTGCATCCAACTGATCTAAAACAATACAATTCTAAGTCTTTATTAGTGTAGGTTCTGATGTCCATAAATTGTTCCATTATGCGAGAGAGTCATGATTATTAGCGTTTAATATTGATTAGCTTTTATTGCCTGCTCCCAGTATGATACGCTCCCAAGAACTTGGCCCAATAAAATAATCAATGTTAGCAACTCACCCGGTTTTGTCTATAAACGTCCATTTGCTCTATCCATTAACAGCATGAGTCGGGCTTATAACTATTTTAAAACTTTTGCCTTATCAATGTTTTCAAATGTCTATTTATATAATCACGCATTGTGCTATGATTGTTTCTTGGAGAATCCTATATTGTCGCCAATAATAGTGTCATTTTACTGTAGCGATAATTAAGTAAATTTACCATGCCGGGCCACTGGCTAAATAAATCAAGAAATAGCGCTTCATTGGGGGGCAAGGTTACTATACTCATTATTCCTTTTAATCTGTGTTTTTTCTATATGTACAGATTCTCACAAATTTTTTTTAAACACCCATTCAGAATCACTAACTTGTTTGTCAATATGGCTAGAATCAATTAGATATTAGTCTGAGAATGTATTAATATGTGATTAGAGAGTAGCAAAACTGAACCCGAAAGAACTAACCCTATAGTGTGAACCTCGTTTAAATTTGGTATGTATATCAGAAATTGGTATACTTTATTCACCTTTATATCTAAAAAAGATTAACAACCGCCAAAACATACATTTTGCTGATCAAACATGAACTGTAAAATACTGCAGTCATAATTAAATTTTCATCGTGAAAAACATGCCTATACTTTCTTCCAAATAAAATTTTTGTATCAATTTTGCGAGGTCTATATATATGCTTTGAATTCAATTATTGATTTTTTCATCGTCAGCATTTCACTGTTTAAAAAAATTATCCTTCCTGGCGAAAATGTGTACTTTGTTTTAATCTGTGTTTGAATACTGCAAGCATTGACAGGTTTGTTGAAAATTTCTTTTTCACGCCGTCGATGAAATCATTAGCTTTTTTGCTTTCAAATCTATAGAAAGGGATAAAATCATATGGATGTATCAATGTTTGTTCAGTGATAATTTAATTTTTAATAATTGTCATAGAATGTTAAACAACATAAAAGGTCTGTTATTGTCATGTATTCTGAGACATTGACAGGTGCACGATGGCATGAACATCGGCAAAAAATGGTCAAGTTGACATTGGCCTGTGCATTAATTTTGATAATCGGTAAAAACTCATTATATCTCCAGAATTTTGTATAGACTTGTTCGACGTCGTTCAACCTAAAATGTAAAAATTGAATTTTTAGCAAATATAACCGTTAAGCCTGCAAAGAATGAGTCATTGTTTTTCACTCCTGGTTGGTCTTCACGAAATTGGGTTGTAATGGGAAAACTATTGAAGATAAAAGGTTCATTTCAAAACATGTTGTTCTTCATAGTTTACAAATAATAAATATTAAAAAGTTGAAAAAATAGAATATTTTCCCTTAAAGAGTTCACAGGCTTGCCCTTAACATAAAAACAACCAGTTTTATATACCGATATTTTTGATTTACCGTTTTTTGATCGAATAAAAAATCGAATAACCAATTTTAAGTTGGGGTGAAAATTGACATAACATATTTTATAGAGATTGGTTATTGTGTTTTTAACAGAAAACAACCAGTTTTATATAGTCGCGGTTTTTTGTTTTATCGTTTTTTGATCGAATAAAAATTGAATAACCGATTTTGAAGTTGAACGAAAAAACGATATAACAAATTTTTATAGAGAACATATATATTGTATTTAAAAAGAAAATGATTTTTTCTAATTTGTGTTGTTTTATTCTTCAGGTTTTGCTGCTGACCAGAATGGGCGGGAATTCGCCTTCAAAGATGTTTGCCAATAAACTTTACCTCCCAAAGACTTTCTTTCGTCGAACTAATTGGAAAATTAGCACAAATATTATCTGTCATATGAATCGCTAAAAGACGCTTCAGACTTTCACGACGAACCGCAATTCCGGGCTCGGGAAACGCGCGCAGTGCTGTGGTCAGAAGACGTGACTATGAACTTGTGACAATTCAAACGCCAATCATCATCAAACGTTGGTGGACAATGGCTTAATTACGAGATGACGGAACACGAAATTGCAGAAATGCTTAAACACAAAAAGCGATCTATTCGTATAGCAATGTTCAGACATCTATCGATGCCGAAAAAACGATGTAGGCACGGCGGCAGTTACTAACACGACAATTGCGACTTTAATTCATTTTTTCGTTACACAATATTCGACAAAGGGGGGAACACACTTTACTGCTCCCTTTGGTTATTTTGATATGTCCGGCGCACAAATTCAAGGCGACGAGAGAAAGCGCCACTTTCTACGGACGCCCAACAACGCTGTGGTAATACTATAAGCACGTATTACCACTCCGTCCCCATCTTGAGATCATGGGTTATGTAGTTTCAACAAATCGCTGACTCACTGATTAGAAAACTAGAGGTGAACAATTACAAACGACAGACCGCAAGACGCTACTTAGAGACGATCATGATATTGCCAGTGAAACGTTTGAGAGATTGAACGGTCTTCAACTAAAACTTCAGGCTATTACCGCTTCTGTAGAAGATACGATTATTGCCGTTCTGTATAGACAGAATAATTCTAAAATTAAAGTAAGCGAATCCGAAGATATGTTAGATGTGTACAAAACTTGATGAGTTGCACAGCATATTATGTATAGATAAAAAGTTTGAGATAATTTGTGTCAGTGAAACATGGCTAGATAACTCTATTTCTAATGACCTGGTAAAGCTTGATGGATATCAAACATACCGTAAAGATCGAAACAGACATGGTGGGGGAGTAGCTATTTATGTAGAGGAGAGTGTTCCTTCCAAAATATTGGATGATTTTGATATTGTTGGTGTTGAACTAGTGTGCATTGAAGTGTATAAGAATAACAAGTCATTCATTATTGGCTGTTGGTACAGACCTCCAGGAAATAGGCATAATGCCAATGAGTTTTTAGAAAATTTTCAGTCTGTCTATGATATTATGCTCACAAAATCTGCACATTCAATTATTATTTTAGGAGATTTTAATGATCGCTGTTTAGCCTGGGATGATGCACATCGAAATAGTGAACTGCAAACGTTTCCATAGCTGTGTTGCTAATAATTTACTTTTTCAAATTATAAAAGAACCTACTTATTATTCAGAAAATTATAGTTCTATGCTTGACCTATAATAACAGATTCACCTGGCTATATTATAGATTCCGGAGTGGGTGTTCCAATTGGTGACCCTAATCATTGTTATACAGGCGCCGCAGAGCCTGCCAGAGATGGTTCCTTATTAGGGGACTCGACTCCCATATGCATGTTACGATTTTCCCGCCGCCATCTTTTTTCTGCCAAACAAATGATTTTTATCCCTTTGTCATTGATTAATTTATTTTTGGGGTCTCCAGAAGAGCTGGTTTCTCTGCAATTACTTACCGTCATCAAAGACATTTCTTATTTTCGTCTGTCATTTTGAAATAATATACCCGACGAGGTGCCAATTAAGTGAACTAAGCAAGTTTATTTTATCTACCATTACATAATCGACCCGTGACGTAAAGGGTCTAGTACTTATATTAGAAGCACTGTTCAGGGCGACTAGCGTACAACACAATGCGTTCGATGTATACTTTGACACGCCTACCCTTCAATAATGACATTGATGAAAAAGAACAAAACAAAACATTGATGGGTTTAAATAAAATTTACACTTGAGGATCTCCATAACAGGGAGTTTCTGTGTAATTACTTACCGTCATCAATAATATTTGTCATATTCTCCTTTTATTTTGACATAAAATACTAAAAAATGTTGCCAATTCTATTTCACAAAAAAGACATGTTTGTTTATGATAACTTATTACATAAGCGGCCTGTGTTATTCTAATACACGCAAATACAATGAAAGAAATCCGCATTTTGTTTGGGGATATGATGTTTTCTTTTTTATATCTGATTGCTAATTGCATACATTTCATAGCAGAAATATTGAATAAATCTTAAAATCATAACATACAAATTAGTTTAATTGCATAGAGACTTACAGGCTACATATAGATATAAAAATTGTTTTAATTCATAATGCAAACTACATGTACCATGCTTCTGATTCACTTCAAGTCCCACACAGGCCATTTTCCCGTGAGAAGGTGGTCATACGTCTATCTATAACGTTTGGTCCATGATACCTTGCTGTGACAAGATGCACACAATACACATTGAGGACGGGTGAATTTGACAAAAAATCAAATATTATAAAAGGGATGAGGGCTCTCTGCCCTGGTTGGTAACTAGATTTCCGGTGCCTGTCTTAGTCATTGCCTATTCATATACAAAGTCATACATTTTGTAATAAATATACCGCAAATTTATTTTATTTTTCCTAATTCTAGAGTATAAACATGCTGCTGTCGCATAATTGAGTCATCTACCAATTATGCAACGTCTAACCCCATATCATATCCTATTTGTTTCATAATCTATATAAGTATATATCATTGTCGATTAGAACGCCTTAGAATAAGGCTAAATCATGTTATGCTCGCTGTCAAGGGCGGTCCCAAGAACATGTGGCGCTGTCGCTCGTCGAGGCGGGACTTGCCACTCACGTGACAAGCACGGCGCCGCTAGCACAAAACTAGCCGCCAGACGACACACACTCAGAAACCCCAGACACTTAGATACACATCCCCAGGGTTGCTAGCCTGGGCCAGTCACCCAGTTAGAAAACTATCAAGCAATTGTACCTCTACCATTGTGCTAACACTAATACAGAACTATATAGAATAAAGTGTTTACGGTAGCGGTTCTTCTCACTTGGTCGTGAAATTCCACAAAGTTTCCCTGGAGCCGAGATTGGATCCATAACTTATCCTTTCGGGTGGTGGAGAACCGGGGAACTGATCCCCCGTTTCATGGGTTTTTGATTCAATCTCATTACCACGGAAAGGGATAAGCAGGATAAGTTTATCGGGGGCCTTTTCTTTGAAAAAATTTTGCCCGCAAGCCACCGCAGGAACCACCATACGG
>JAGTTF010002423.1:18316-34117 GCA_019095985.1 Streblospio benedicti | reverse complement strand
AAAACCGGGAAAAACAGTAAAGATGCGGGGAATAAATACCATAGTGCCCCCTTTTTAATCTGATTGGCATCTGACCATTCACACCATTCAGTCGTTGGAGATACACAAGCGGGCCCCATTATTTTTTTATCCTCAGGTGACGGCCGTACAGACGCTTTGATGCAGTCTTGGCGTCATTTGAATGCAAAGAGCTCTGTGTAGATGACACTATTCATCGTATGACTCAGACCTGAAAGAGCACTGGTGGGGAACAATAGACTTCCACACTCGTGTTGAACCAGAAGCTTGGGATAGTGCTAAATCAAGATAAGTTTCAATTTGCTGAGCAAAGTGTCAACTTGGGGGTTCAGAGTGTCAGACACTACGATTGAACCACCGAAAGTATATCTCGACGCTATCAGGGGCTGCCCCATCCCAACATCGACAACAGATATCAGAAGTTGGTTTGGTTTAGTCAACGAGAGTATCAAACTATGCCCAGTTGTGTGACATGATGCAACCAATCAAACCCTTTCTCAGCCCTCGTCATAAACTTTCTGGTCCACTGAGCTTGATGAAGCTTTCAAGATATCCAAAGAGGCGATTCTGGATTCTATATGTCAAAGGGGTAGAAATTTAGACTTCTATTTTATTTTCTTCTAACATGAGTCAACAAAATTACATGATTATAACAGTAACCAAATTTAGAATCTAGCTTGCTTGAATGTTTCGGAGATAAGGTATATACAATAATAATGCAATCAAAGACACCACATCCTCACAATCCACAGAAGAAACCCAGCCTATATGTATTTTAATATTAACATAATGTATATAATATGAACATAACAAATTTGTTACAAAAAGTAAACATATAACACAATGGCCCCAATTTCCCACACAATCACAAATAAGCTCAGTAAAAATATAACACAATGGCTCCGATTTCCCACACAAACACAAATAAGCTCATCAACATTCTCCCCCACCATGATACGAAGTATCATACAATTAGATCTACAGATATCCACATTAACTTGAGAAGTCTACCATTGCTCTTCACCATCACAGCCAAACTCCAGTGGACAGACCATTGTGATGGGGCGTCTCATTTCTTTGTCACCCACGAGAACATCGACAGCCCGAACATGACCATCACCTCCTGGATGCATGTTTGTGATCCTTCCAAGAGGCCACTGTCCACGTGGTGTATCCGTTGACAAAATCAGCACTACATCGCCGATTCTAAGATCACATTTACATTTATTCCACTTCTTCCTTGGACAAACTATGTAGCCATTCTTGCATCCATCTCTTCCAAAAGTGTCTCACTAGCTCTTGAATCCTACGCCATTGTTTCCTCGGACTAAATGCAGTCTTAACCTGGCAGTTATCCACAAAAGACACAAAACGCTGAACCCATCCATGAACTCGGACTAGTCTATGCCAATCTGAATATCTTTTGGGATCGATGGTGTCATCAAACCCTCCTTCATATGCATGTGATACTGTAATCATAACTCTTTCAAGCCTTTTCATCTCTATACAGTCATCATCTCTTTTATCAATGTCTTTCAGTGACCAACATGTCTCTGGTTCATACAAAAATGCAGGTCCTTTCCACCATGATGTTTCTTCTATTAGCTTTGCGGCAGTCATCCCTATGGATAAATGGTCCGCTGGGCTCAAATCTGTTGACACATATTGCCAATGTTCAGGATCTGTTGTCATAATGTAATTATTAGGCAACATCTTCTTTGGTTCTTCCCATGGTATTGCAACTTCATAGTGACCATCTCTATAAATTAAGGACTTTTCAACTTTTTGCACGGCTACTTTGTCTTCATGTTTCACACATACGTCTGCTGCCTTCTTAATATTTTCCACTTCCCAAAATGTTCTAAGAATTTGTGCTACATTCTCACTTTCAGGGTGACTACGAATAAAATAGGTTCTAACAAAGTTAGTAGCAATGGGTAGGTCTGCTCTTGATGGTACATTTATGCAGGTCCAGCCTAATGGAGTTAAGCATGCAATTGGTTCTCAAGAAAATGGAGGTCAGCATAATCAAGTCCAATGAGCATGTCCACTGTGATCTTCTCACCTAATTTTGGGAAGGGGATGTCTTTAAATGTTCCCATTTGCCACTGTATTTTCTCCAGTCAACTACTTGCATGTTGCCAGTAACCTGATTTGTTGTAAAGGCATTGATATTCATACTTGTAGTGCCATCCATACTTTCAAGCTGAACTTCAATGGGCATTGTTTCAAAGGACTCTGTTTGCCCATTTAATACACTGACTTGGACCTTTTGTATGATACCACTTAGACCTAATTCTGCTGCAACATCTGAGTTCACATAAGTCTGTGTACTTGCATCGTCCAATAAAGCATTTACTTTTTAGACTCTTCTTTCCATGCTTTAGTACGACTGGCACTGTTCAGAGGGCAGTGAAATGAGCTGCAGTGAAGTAGCTGGAATTGACGATAGAGGGCATTGCATGCGCTTCTTCCTGGGGATGGATGGTCTCACTTGACTGCAATTCCTCATTCTTTGGCTCAACCGGATCTTTGTTATGTAAGAGGCGATTATGGGTTTGTTTACATCCATTCTTCCCACACACCACATAACGCCTGCATGACCTTCCCATATGGTTTTTGACCGGGACACCTGTAACATAGACAATATTTGCAGGCTGTGTCCCATCTGTCATTCACAGACAACAACTTAAATTCCTCACAATCCCACGTTGCATGGCTTTTTTTCACAAAATGCAGCAGCTACGAGTTGTTTTACATTGTGAAGTTGTAGGGACTGACACCTTCTTGAACCTTTGATGTTTCCTCATTTTTCCCAAACATAGTTCTATGGGTAGAGCCACTCGTTATACCATTCACAGCTTCAGAAGTTGATCAAGAACTCTGCTTCGCGGAGTACCCACTCACGGAGAGTCAGCATTGTCTGGTCTTTGTCATTATCAATGCCCACCTCTTATAAGCAGCTACCATTTCTTCCGTCATCTTTTTCTGAAAGTTGAGCAAACAAAGATTTTCTATCCTGTTTATTGACTGACTTGTTACATTGAGTTCCAGTTTATATATCCCGTGCTCGTCTAGCTCAGTAGACTAGCAAGAGCGGGTTGAGGTCTAGTAGACTCGTATGATACCGGTGTGTGTGTGGGCGGTAGGCGGAGCCGGAAGTGTGAGACTTCCGGCGGTGCCTATGAGTCTAATCTGACTCAGCACTTTCGTATCATTACATTTCTCCTCCCCCCCAAAGGACATATTTGGTAGTATTACAAGAAATATGGCCTTTAGCAACACACACACCAAGAATAAGGCTATTGGACATAACGCAAACAGGAACCTTTGTGTTGGAACTGCTGGTCGTATGAACCAGTTACAAACATTAAGATTAGATTGCGTTATGTTAAGTATGAAGGTTAACTCACAAAAGCATTCACTGATGAAAACCGGGATTACCGGTGTACATGGCATACATCAAGCATATTCACGTAGATCTGTAATTGTTCACAAAGTACAGCACAAACATAACGAACATCTAGTATAAATTACACATCTATAGTATATGATAATTGCACAGTACAAATCGCTTTAATCATTCAATGTTATGGACCGGGGACTAATTACAGTATCTATCAAACATATACCATGTACTATATACATAACAACTACGGTAACATAATTGTTATTATAATATGTATCTAATCGTAAGCTGTAATAAACATAGTGTGTAGGTCATGTCATTATACATATACACAGCATACAGTAGTGTGTTGGCTACTACAATGATAGAAAACTTCACATATTCTAAAATCATGTTTTTACATTAAACATATAATAAATTATCTTTCTATACAAACAATACAATCACATTAAGCATGCATTGGTGAGGTTCGTTAACAATCATGAGTAAATTATTGAATATATTTTGACAATCAAAATAAAGCATGCAGTAGAATAATTTGTTTTAACAATCAAAAGTAAGGCGGACATAATTATGTAGACTATCGAAATTAATCACAAAATATAGTACAATTACATCAAACATGCAATGGTGTTGGAAATCCGTTACAATAATATTGAAAAACATGCATTAAGCTATGGATTTCCTTCAAATAACAAAGAGTTGTTTGTGCATTCTTCTCGGCTCGTGTCCGTCGACATGGCTATTAATCCTTGGTTATTTGAGCAGACATCTGGCACGTGGCTGATTGATAAATGGGGACGGGCGGGGTCATATGATAGCATACAGATGGCGTGGACTAATCGACTGTTATTGCAAGACGGGCAGGGGTCAATGCATGGAATGCTTATGTGACAGGAAATATGGCTCACAAGATGCCAAGGTAAAGATTGATAATCGTGAATGGGTAATTCCTAGTGGTTAAACCAGGTCAGTGAATTTGAAGATATCCAAGGTTACATTGTACAGTAAACAATCGTTCATGGGCGTGATAACATTGTCATTACAATGTATGGAATATGATGTTTACGTGTATGTAGCAAAGAATGAAGCAATTTCCAGCAAAACGTAGTTCGATCACTCTAAGTAAACATTCCATCTTTTAGATGTAATTAATCTACCAAGAGCATTGGTAACTAAACCAATATCATACAAAACAACAGAAATTATGTTTGAAGTTGCATAGGCTTGTACTGCAACGATGGCACACAACAGCAGGGCCCCATTCTACTGTCCAGTTGAGCACAAAGAACCATACGTACACTACAAATTACACATAATTCTGTTAATTAGGCAGAGATTACTACCACATAATGCAGAAAACAAATAGATTCAATGCAAAATGGGCTATTGAAATAACCACATTATTAACTCAATGAGACTGGTTTTGCGTAGGATTTGTAATTGACAAACATGTACACAATTTGGGTTATTGCCTATGGAATTACAGTTAATTCATCTTGCTCAATGGTATGTAACTGGCCCACAATTACATTTACCATTACCATATGAATGGTATCAATTAAAACCTAAGTTTTAAGAGAGAATTCCCAACGAATTAATTGGAGTAAATTATAAGATGTTGATCACCATAATTTTGGCATGCTATTTAATGTAAACTAAATGGATAAATCACTTGACAAGCCATAACCTATTACATTATTGTGTATCATTCCTTCAGTGGGGAAGGAAAGTGACAACAAAATATGTCAAATTTGTCACACGCATTACTGTGAGGAAATTTCACTATGCACACCCCCTTATTGCGTAGATGGAGAAGTACGTAAGTTTTTAAGCGAGGATGTGCAATTAACATCTGGTATTTAGTATATGGTTGTGCTGTATTGGGAGACGTGAGGGTGTACATGGGTGTTTTTCTCCCCTTGGGGAATTGCATTGTATACTGTTGTTTTGGGGGGAATAAAATCGGGGTTATAATGCGTAAACAGCTGTGTTGTTGGTTTCTTTTTCGTTAGTGTTATTAGACGTAGGTTGGGCAATGATCTTCTCGAATGTAAGATTTTGCAAACACTTGAGGGATTAATGATTTATAAACAGCAGGAGGTTAATGCTGGCTGAGACTGTTTGTCCTTGAGAGAAGCTGACGTTGCAAAACGTGACATCCCGCTATGCGGAAATCGTTTAGTAAGATTGAGTCACGCTGGTATTAACAAATGAGTGTAACATGAGAGGAAGCTATTTACCTGACTGACACGTGGCACATGTGGGTAGATTGACGGAATTTGGGATGGCTGTTTCCAGAAGTAGCTATTTATAAACATCTTACCGTGAATTGCATTTTCAGCGTGGCCTGCTAGCTGTGACGTCATACTGACGCCGGGAGGGGTAGTGACTGTATTCATAAATATGATGTCGCGGGCGATCGGTCAAGGTCGCCTCATGGCTGTTCATGGTATGTTCAATGGTGAATACGTGTGTACAGATATGGGACACTCCAAAAAATCATTGTGACTGGGGTTGCATCCAAACTTATTATGACTTCGACGTTAAGCTAAACACCAGGAACCGCGATTGGGAACCGTGATGGACTTGTTTTCATCATAAACAATAAGGTACAGAGCCGGCACAGTCCAGATTATCTAGTTTGGGTAGTGTCTAACAATTATTATCAACATTATTAATAGTTCTACTTCTCATCAAAATTGAGGAATTGCAGGCCGGCGCATTGCATTCATATTTCAATTTTATATTATTGAGGGCGGGAGCATAGGTAAAGGGGATGTTTGAATCTGAGTATAAGGTAACATTTAAACTTATGTGGAGGGAACCTAGTTGGAAGCGATATATACACAGCAAGGGTAATCTATATACATTAGTACTCGGCGCTAACCTAATAATCATAATCATCAACATAGTCATCATAATCGTTATCATCTTCAATATAACCATCATCATCATGATTATCAAAACTATTATCCTCATCATCGCTAACGTCACTATCACTATTATCGTCATCATTATCATCATTATCCTCACCATCGCTAACGTCATTATCACTATTGTTTTCGTCTTGGAGTTTTGCTTGGAGGGCCGTGAAACTGGCGGTCATATCACGCATCTGTGCGGCTAGGTCGCCCACGGTAGCCATGTTTGGCGGCGGAAGATGTTTGGGGTTAAATGTGACTGTGGAATCTAATGTGTCCTCGGTGAGTGTATCCGGTGGCGGGAGAGTGAGTGAAGCGTGGATGGAGCAAATAGACTGATTGCCGCGTTGAGGGGCGGGTCTTAGCGGTCCTGTACTCGTGATTGGTCAGTGGGATAGGGGCCGTTGGCGACGTTTGGTGGCGGGAGAGCGAGTGGCGCAAAATAGACTGATTGCCGCGTTGAGGGGCAGTTGGTCTAGAGAGTCTTGGGAGGGAACATATGGTGAATTCGCTTTGCACGTGGGATCTAATGTGTCCTCGGTGAGTGTATCATCGGGGGTATGAAAAATCCACTATTGGAAACATAATCCTGGTGGGAGGAATTGGCTATCAGTGGTCTTGAGGGTGGAAGTCGGCCTATTCATGGGAGGTCGGGGCTGGAGAGGGGAGGGATTAATTGGGGCGGAATTCGGTATAGCATGGGCGGTCGGGGCTGGAGGGCGGAGTGAACACGGGGTGGAATTCGGTCTATGCATGTGAGGTCGGGGCTGGAGGGGGGAGTTATCCTGGGGTGGTCTATCCTGGTCTATCCTGGTCTATGCATGGGCGGCGGGGGGAGTGTAAAGGGTTCAAATTAGAACATCTCCACCACTTATGTCATGTGTGGTTTAGACACATGTGTGGTGAGAAGTAATAACAGAACCAGTGAAGAGTTTCTATCCTGTTTATTGACTGACTTGTTACATTGAGTTCCAGTTTATATATCCCGTGCTCGTCTAGCTCAGTAGACTAGCAAGAGCGGGTTGAGGTCTAGTAGACTCGTATGATACCGGTGTGTGTGTGGGCGGTAGGCGGAGCCGGAAGTGTGAGACGTTTATTCTTTATTTTAGTAAATGAACATTTCTTTATAGTTTTTATCTTGTTTCAGAATTTTTAGTACTTCATCATCCCCGCTTACCTCATCATCTTCGGTCATTGTGTTTGCATCACTGTTCTCCTTCCCCTCTTTCAGTGTCTCTGTGTCCCTTAGAACCTGTGTCTCTGGTTCTGCTATTTTGTCTTTGCCATGTTCAATTACCGTATATATATATATCGTGAGATGTATCACTGAAACTTTCCTCAATAGTAGACATTTTCACATTTCAACCACGCTCTGCTACCAAATGTTTTGAAGGAATGTGAACCGATATCATATATTTATAGACTTCTATTTTTATTTTCTTCTAACATGAGTTAACAAAATTACATGACTATAACAGTAACCAAATTTAGAATCTAGCTTGCTTGAATGTTTCAAAGATAAGGTATATACAATTATAATGCAATCAAAGACACTACATCCTCAAAATCCACAGAAGAAACCCAGCCTATATGTATTTTAATATTAACATAATGTATATAATATTAACATAACAAATTTGTTACAAAAAGTAAACATATAACACAATGGCCCCAATTTCCCACACAATCACAAATAAGCTCAGCAAAAATATAACACAATGGCTCTGATTTCCCACACAAACACAAATAAGCTCATCAACAGTAAGGTACATGTCTTCGCCCTGACTGGTCAAAACATGGTATTGGGTATTTTCTTTGCAGCAATGTTGCGGCTGCCTTACTGCCACACCAAATTGCTGTCCTACAGGGTGGAGGATCACACTGGCTGGCTCCTGATTTCTGTCAGGAGCAGAGTGCCGTTACGCAGCAAATGAAGGTGAAGCATTGGCAGTAGCCTAGGGTCTTGAACAAACAAAATACTTCACCCAAGTTTGTGATAATCTGCTTATCGTTACAGACCACAAACCTCCAGTAAAGATATTCGGCGACGTCATTCTTGATGAGATCACAAATTCAAGATTATTTAGACTTAAGCAATGTACATTACCATGGAGATTCGATATAAAGCATCTGCCCCGCAAATCAAACTATGCTGCTGATGCTACTTCTCACCATCCATCTCCTGCGAGCTCAGGCGATAGTCAGGACTTATCAATGAGCATTCACGATGTCGCTGAGAGTGCACTGTCAGAATCTATATGTTCTAGTGTTCAAGACTTTAGTTCCATTTCATGGCATACACTAGCTACTGAAACCTCCAAAGACCCATCTTTGCAGAAAGTCCTCAATGACAGAACAAGCTGCCGATCGAAGATGATACCTCCGATCCCATATTATCACCATTCAGACCTATCTGTAGTTCGCTCTATGCTCAAGATGGGGTTGTTATGTATCAGGATCGGTGGTGGTTCCACATTACCTGAGAAAGGACATTCTACAGCAGCTACACTCTGCTCATCAAGGAACATCTCGCATGGAGCAACGTGCTTGTGAAATCTTGCCTGCCTGGCATGTCCAAAGATATCAGCCAAATTCGAGAGTCATGCAGGTATTGCAACAGAAATGCACCATCCCAAGCTGCAACACCTCCTATACCAGCGCAGCCAGCATCGACACCTTCGAAAAGGTGTTCGCCGACTTCTTCAAATATGGTGGTCATCAGTATCTGGTGGTTGGTGACCATCTATCAGGTTGGACGGAAGTGTTTCAGTCACCTGCTACTTCTAACTTGGCAGGAGCAAATGGCCTCATTAGACACTCACTGTTCCTAACATTTTGGAGTGCCGGAAGAACTTTCAAGTGATGGTGGACCAGAATTTACTGCAAACACCACTGAGGCATTCTTCAGGGCTGTGGGTAGTCAACATCGAGTATCATCTGCTTACTTCCCACAATCAAATGGACGAGCAGACGTGGCTGTTAAGATAGTGAAACGGCTTCTCATGTCAAATACTAGCCCACAGGTAGTCTGGACTATGATGGATTTGTGAGGGCCATGCTTCAGTTACGCAATACCCTGATGCAGATTGTAATGTACACCAGCACAAATAATCTTCAGCCGCCCACTCCGAGATTCCTTTGGCTTTCACCAGCCGACTAGACAAATTCTCAACACCTAATGTCCTGCCTACTTGAGGAACGCTTGGGCTGCCAAGGAAGAGGCTCTTCGGTCTCTATTTGCACATAGCATGGAAACTTTAAAAACAACATTCCTGCTCTTTTGCATACTTTGACTCTTTGGAGAGAGGGTTTTTGTTCAGAATCAAAACAGACCTTACAAATCTAAATGGGACAGGTCAGAACAGTGGTAGAAAGTCTGGGCAATGATCAATACAGAGTGAAGATTGATGGTTCTGGTTGCTTAACTCTGCGTAATCGCCACTTTTTAAGGGCATATACGACTGCAACACCGGATATATAGCAGCAAGAGGCCCAACCTCTTCACACATAGACATGCTGCAGCAACCAGAAAGACCACAGCTGGAAACAACATATATACCACCGGCCATACCAGACACAGAGCCATTTACATTGCCATGTCCAGGGAACACTGAAGTTCATGATTCAGACCCGTGTGTTGGGAACCCAGTGACACCAGCGACCAAAAGCACAGCCATTGACTGTGCCCGCATCTCAACCGCAGGAAGTATTACCAGAGGCGAATTCATAGAGGCCACAGCGAGATCATAGGAAGCCAAAGCGCTATGATGCTGCATCTGGAACATGGAGTGAATGAGTACCTCTACTCTGTCTCAGGACTTGGGGGATGCAGTATTATTGCATTATATGTGCTGACTATGATCATTTCATATATTTCATATTCATAATGTAAAAGCTTGTACTTAATATACATATTGTAAAAAGCTTGTACCGTTAATAGTGTATTTGTAGTTTATTGGAATGACCATCAGTAACTTAATAGTCACATCATGTGTAACTCTTTCATTGTTTTATTAAACTATTTATTCTAACAACAAGGAGTTTACTTCAAGGAGTTTTCTTCATAGAAGGTTAAAGGTATGTTTCAGGTCAAGTCCACATTTATATGTTTGTGAGACCATGTAAAGTAATTGCAGGATTGGACAGTCTATACTAGTCATAACCCATTCTACCAGTCATTGTTTCGTCTTTTTCCAACTGGTTCTACTCACTCAGATAGGGTCAGCCTCCCTATATAAAGAGAGAGCAGGTGTGTGTATTGATGAAGAATGCTATGAATAAATCTTAAAACACAAACTCGTATTTTCATCCATCACACTATGCACCAATGTTTCAGACACCAATGAGTGTTTTTCATCACCCTGCTGGCATGGTAGCTGTGCTGATTTGGTGGATACATTTCACTGTATGTGTGATGCTGGCTATACAGGAAATCAGTGCACAACAGGTTAGTAGTTTATATATGGTAGAGACAATATGAAATTAAATGATTTTTTGTCTACAAAGTTTGAGACATAACATTTTTAACAAATTCATAAGTAATTATTTAGGTGCATATCAATAATCAATATGTTTGCATAAGTATTGTAACAAAACCAGTTTCTATTAGGGTCTCCAGTGCGACGGCCACACTAGGTGGTCGCTCAGTATAAAGTAGGTAACATAGGTTGCACTGGACTAGGACTAAGCTCCAATGTTACACACACCTTATCAGGTTGTTTTCTTATTACTATGGCCACATATAGGATTAGTACCAGTACACTACCACCTAGCACTGAAGAAAAATTAGGGCTGCAGATTTAGACAAGGCAGGTTCGGGACTGCAATATGTAGGGCTGTAGGGGCCCCATTCCCTCAGCACGGAGGTCCAGCCGGGTGGCTCCCTCACCCCCTAGTCACTCTGCATGGAATAGGGACCTGCATTCGTGTATAGCTGGAGCTTGCAACCTCGTGTTAGCACTGGTGCAAAGTCCTCCTGCAGGAGGCCTTCGTGAGACCAGGGGTCTGGACACCACCCACACAGCAAGTGGCGAGTGTTACAAGGTTCGATTGATAGTGCACGTCGTACAGTTGTGTACATTTGTGTCCTGTGATATGACATGTTGCTAGCCTCAGTTATATGTGGATTAAGGTGAAACGTACTTAGCCATAAATCATGTATGTAAGTCACGTTCTGTGATCATATGGATAAAGGTGAACATGCAGACAAGCATGTCAGCATGTCTGGTGGCTGTGTATATAACCACCACACACTAGGACATATGCGTCTAGTACTATTGTCACTATGTCTGAGGTATAGAGTACACTGCAGTTTCATTGTGATAGGCTGATGGCAGCTATTGTCTGTTATATATATGTATGTATGTGATTGATGTATGAATGAAGAATATAAGTGAACAATAAAGACATTGAAAGTTAAAGGATAGTCATTACTCTGCAGTATACACAGTCTCACAAAGTTGCCCAGGAACGCAATGTTTAACATGGTGGCAGCGGTGTAAGTGGTTACCCGACAGTGTTACGTGTTACAAGTCTGTAACATAGTGTGACCAGCGACAGCCGGACGACCGAACAGTAAGAGACTAAGTGTGAGAACTGGGAGTGTCAAGTGTGGAAAAAAGTTTTGTTTGCGAGACGTGCTGTCTTGTGTGCGTGGGTGACCAGGAGATTGTCCAGTGTGGTGAAGAAGTTGTGATGGGGGATCCAGAACCATAAGAACGAGCCAGGTGAGGCCGCAAGTGTGAACCAGGGATTACTGCCAGCAATTCTTCAGAAGGAGACAAGTCGAGTCCAGTCAGTTCAGAAGGCACAAAAAGTTGAAGGAGGGATACCACTGCCGATGCTGAAATGGAGTGAGAAGAACCCGAAAGTTGACTATGAACAGTGGCGTGCAATGATGGACTCGTACTTTGTGGTCAGAATACAGAATAAGTCCAAGATTGCGGATACTCAGCACAAGATGAGGCAAACTCGAACATTACGTTCCAACTTATCAAAGGAACCATGTGGTCAGGATTGCAGAAGTTATTGCTAAAGCGCCAACTTAGCGCTAACGGATGCCATTACGGAACCGAGGCTTACGAAGCCACCCAGCTGAATTGCAGTGCATTCAGTGGAAAATCAGTGGATTATATGAGGAGCAGCAAGGTGGATAAGGTGTGCCAGAGGTGTCTGCGGCAGCTGAACCACAGAACTAACCTGCATTTGATTCAGACTACCTGGCTTGCAGGTCTACGTGACACTGGAGGCAACAAGTTGTGCCCCAAGGCACAGAAGAAGCAGCGACCAAGGCAAGAGCAACACTTCACACAGGAAGACGCCAGCTAAGAGGAAACAGCGCAGCGTGAAAGGCGTCTCAGCAGATGGCAGCGGCGGGATGACGATGACGACCACCCAAGTGACGAGAGTGACTCCGCTGATGAGCCAGGTCTAAGCGTAGGACACGTTGGACATGTACTTGTGAGTAATGTTGTGTTGTGGTAGAGACAGCTTGTATAGTGTTGATAATGACAGATACATGCAGATTATCTGTAACCTGGACCTAAGAGTGCCTAGTAAGAAATCTATGTATACGTTTGAAGTTAAAAGTGACACTGGTGCAAAATTGTAATATCATGCCATTAAGGGTACTTAGAATGATATTCAAGGATTTGTCAAATGAGTCCATAGTAAAACTTTTAACACCTAGTAGTAGTGTTTTGACTGCAGTGAATGGTACATTGATGTATCAATGGGTAAAGACTATGCTAACTGTTGGTTTGGCAAAAATAGGTGGTTGTCATGTAAGTTCTATGTAGTTAGTACAGAGGGTCCAGCAATATTTTCCTGTTCTGATAGTATTGGCTTAGGGATCATTAGTGTAGCTAAATCCGATCTCATATCAAACTATAGCAAGCACGTAGCACAATTAGATGCTTTAGTTAGGGTCAAAGTGGCAGTCTGAGGTCGTGATGCCAAGTACTGATGTACCTTTAACAAATCAACAATCAAGCGATTCGTTGAATTTGGGTAGTGCGGAAGTGCCAAGACCCACGAAATTGATGATACATGCAGAAATGATGGTTCTAGTATCAATAGCCCCGATGTTGACCTACTAACAACCCCTAAGTGGTCCAACTAATTGCAAATTCACCATCAATATGCATGTGCGATGATATCTTATGCATTGACGAAAAGGTCAAACTGTGCAAACAGTATGCACAGTATTAACCATAATGTTGACAACAATACTGAGAGTAGTATTAACCAAAGTTTTGTGACTTCAGGTACAATGCTGTGCGGTTGACAAAAATCTACATTCAGTAAAACCAAGAGTACTATAACCAACAAAAAGTACTAAACTAAAATATGATAAAACAAAATTCAAGAAACCTCTTACTAGTGTTGAAACCTTGCTAAGCCCATATAAGCAGTGTTTTCACTGGACTAAACAGATTGCCAGGAAGTATCATATTGAGGTTAAACAAGGTGTACAACTGGTAATAGCCACTTTCAAAGGCGGTACCCTGTGTATTTCAAAACTGAAATTGTCAACAAGTTAAATGAAATGGTTGATCTAAGCGTCATAGCAAAAAGTGTGATGATGATATTCACTCTAAGCGGGTAAATAGTTTAGCCTTTTCCCAGAAAGTCAAATTGTGATCTTCGATCTGTCTTGACCCAAGGCACATAAACAATGCCATTTTAGGCCAGTAAAAATGACATAGAATTGACCAAGCTTAGACATTTTCAATAACAGCCAAATTTTTAGTCAGTGTTCAAATATAGGTCCTTCAGGGTCAGAATCTGAAAAAATTCTACCAATTCCACCCATAGCATGTCTTTCTATGGGTGATTTTTTAGATCACAATGCACATCTCGGGGGTTGGTCATATATGAAAAAAAGTCAACTTTGTCCTAGAGACTTCATGTTTTTTTAAAATGTGCAGAATTGCATGTCCAAACTATTTTATAAAAGAAATCATACCCTAAAATTGCTCCTTCACACCACAAATTGTCACCCCCCCCCCCCAAAACACACACACACATACCCTTGATTATGGTTGATTATGGCTTATCGAGAAAAACCTTCAAGATGCGCTTTTTAAGGATAATGGGGTCATTCTGATAAGGGCTAATCTGACCATTAGAAACAACCCTTCGATTTAAAAAAAAAAAATCCGAACAGATGCTCCTTCATTAGTCACAATGAGCTCAAAGATACCCATTTTACCCACTCTATTACACTTGGAGTTGGTCATATTTGACCTTCAAGATGCCGCTTTTGCTGGTAATGGGGTCATTTCGATAAGGCTTAATCTGACCATTAGAGCAAGCCCTTCGAATTAAAAGAAAAAAAATCCGGACAGACGCTCCTTCATTAGTCACAATGCGGTCAAAAGATATGCATTTACCCACTCTATTACACTTGGAGTTTGTCATCTTTGACATTCAAGATGCCACGTTTTCCGGACAATGAGGTCGTTTCCGATTAGGCCTTATCTGTTCTTTAAAAGCAAGCCCTTCGATTAAAAAAAGAAAAAAAAAATCAGACAGAAGCTCCTTCATTAGTCACAATGCGCTCAAAGATACGCATTTTACCCACTCTATTACAGTTGGAGTAGGTCATCTTTGACCATCAAGATGCCACTTTTTGCCAGTAATGGGGTCGTTCTGGTAAGGCCTAATCTGTTCTTTAGAGCAAGTCCTTCGATTTAAAAAAAGAAAAAAAAAATCTGGACAGACGCTCCTTCATTAGTCACAATGCACTCAAAGATACTCATTTTACCCACTCTATTACATGGGGAGTAGATCTTTTTGACCTTCAAGATGCCACTTTTGCCAGAAGTGGGGGTCATTCTGATAAGGCCTAATCTGACCATTAGAGCAAGCCCTTTTAAAAAAAAAAAAAATCGGACAGACGCTGCTTCATTTGTCACAATGCGCTCAAGATACGCATTTTACCCACTCTATTACACTTGGATTTGGTCATCTTTGACCTTCAAGATGCGGCTTTTTGCCAGTAATGAGGGTTGTTCTGATAAGGCCCTAATCTGTTATTTAGAGCAAGCCCATTGATTTAAAAAGAAAATAAAAATCGGACAGACGCTCCTTCATTAGTCATAGCGCTCAAAGATACGCATTTTACCCACTCTATTACATGTGGCATGGGTCATTTCTGACCTTCAAGATGCCGCTTTTTGCCGATTCTGAGGTCTTTCTGATAAGGCCTAGTCTGACCATTAGAGCAAGCCCTTCGATTTAAAAAAGAAAAAATCTTGACCGGCATTTCATTAGTCACAATGCTCTCAAAAGATACCCATTTTACCCACTCTATTACATATGGGGTGGGTCATGCTTGACCTTCAAGATGCCGCTTTTTTCCGGTAATGAGGTCGTTTGATAAGGTCTACTCTGACCATTAAAAAGCCCTTCGGTTTTTAAAAAAGAAAAAAAAATCCGGATAGTCGC
>JAGTTF010002423.1:0-12047 GCA_019095985.1 Streblospio benedicti | reverse complement strand
TCAGATTTGACTTTCAAGATGCCGCTTTTGCCGGTAATGGAGTCGTTTTTGATAAGTCTTAATCTGTTTTTAGAGCAAGTCCTTTGATTTAAAAAAAAAAAAATATCCTGACAGACGTTCCTTCATTAGTCACAATGCACTCAAAGATGTGCATTTTACCCACTCTATTACAGGTGGCATAGGTCATCTTTGACCTTCAAGATGCCACTTTTCGCCAGTGATGGGGTCGTTCCAGTAAGGTCTATAATGACCATTTGGGCAAGTCATTTGATTTAAAAAAGAAAACAAATCTGGAGACACTCCTCCTTCATTAGTCACAATGCGCTCAAAGATACGCATTTTACCATCTCTATTACAGGTGGCATAGGTCATATTTGACCTTCAAGAGGACGCTTTTTGCCAGTAATGGGGTCGTTCCAGTAAGGTCTATAATGACCATTTGAGCAAGTCATTTGATTTAAAAAGAAAAAAAAAATCTGGAGAGACACTCCTTCATTAGTCACAATGCGCTCAAAGATACGCATTTTACCCACTCTATTACATGTGGGGTAGGTCATCTTTGACCTTCAAGATGCCGCTTTTGCCAGTAATGGAGTCATACCGATAAGGCCTAATCTGTTCTTTAGAGCAAGTCCTTTGATTTAAAAAGAAAAAAATCTGGACAGACTCTCCTTCATTAGTCACGATGCGCTCAAAAGATACGCATTTTACCCCTCTATTACAGGTGGCGTGGGTCATGCTCAAAGATACAAATTTTACCTACTCTATTACGTGTGGCGTAGGTCATCTTTGACCTTCAAGATGCCGCTTTTGCCGGTAATGAGGTCGTTCCGATAAGGCCTAATCTGACCATTAGCGCAAGCCTTTTGATTTAAAAAAAAAGAATCCGGACAGACACTCCTTCATTAGTCACAATGAGCTCAGAGAAACGCATTTTACTAACTCTATTACATGTGGCGTAGGTCATCTTTGACCTTCAAGATGCCACTTTTTGATAAGGCCTAATTCTGAGCAATAGAGCAAGCCCTTTGATTTAAAAAAAAAAAATGGGAACAGACGCTCCTTCATTAGTCACAATGCGCTCAAAAGATACCCATTTTACCCACTTTATTTCACTTGAGTTTGTCATATTTAACCTTCAAGATGCCGCTTTTACGCCGGTAATGGGGTCATTTCGATAAGGCCTAATCTGACCATTAGAGCAAGCCCTTCGATTTAAAAAAAAAAAATCCGGACAGATGCTCCTTCATTAGTCACAATGCGCTCAAAGATATGCATTTTTACCCACTCTATTACAGGTGGAGTAGGTCATCTTTGACCTTCAAGATGCCGCTTTTGCCAGTAATGGAGTCGTTTTGATGAGGCCTAATCTATTCTTTAGACCAAGCCCTTTGATTTAAAAAAAAAAAAATCGGACAGACGCTCCTTCATTAGTCACAATGCGCTCAAAGATACGCATTTACCCACTCTATTACAGGTGGCACAGGTCATTTTGACCTTCAAGATGCCGCTTTTTCGCCGGTAATGGGGTTATTCAATAAGGCCTAATCTGACTTTAGAGCAAGCCCTTCGATTTAAAAAAAAAAAAAAAATCCGGACAGACGGCTCCTTCATTAGTCACAATGCGCTCAAAGATACACATTTTACCTACTCTATTACATGTGGCATAGGTCATCTTTGACCTTCAAGATGCTGCTTTTTCGCCGGTAATTAGGTCGTTCAATAAGGCCTAATCTGATCACTAGAGCAAGCCCTTCGATTTAAAAAAAAAAAAAATCGGACAGACACTCCTTCATTAGTCACAATGCGCTCAAAGATATGCATTTTACCCACTCTTTTACATGTGGCGTAGGTCATCTTTGACCTTCAAGATGCCGCTTTTGCCGGTAGTGGGGTCATTCTGATGGGCCTCATCTGACCATTAGAGCAAGCCCTTTGATTTGATAAAAAAAAAATCGAACAGACGCTCCTTCATTAGTCACAATGCGCTCAAAAGATACGCATTTACCCACTCTATTACATTTGGAGTTGGTCATCTTTGACCTTCAAGATGCGGTTCATCTTTTCGCCCCGGTAATGGGTCATTTCGATAAGGCCCTAATCAGTTTTTTAGAGCAAGCCCTTTCATTTAAAAGAAAAAAAATCTGGACAGATGCTCCTTCATTAGTCACAATGCGCTCAAAAATATGCATTTTACCCACTCTATTACACGTGGAGTAGGTCATCTTTGACCTTCAAGATGCCGGTTTTTGCCAGGTAATGGGGTCGTTCTGATAAGGCCTAATCTGTTTTTGAGAGCAAGTCCTTTGATTTAAAAGAAAAAAAAATCTGGACAGACGCTCCTTCATTAGTCACAATGCGCTCAAAGATATGCATTTTACCCAATCTATTACAGGTGGTGTAGGTCATCTTTGACCTTCAAGATGCTTTTGCGCGGTAATGGGGTCTTTTCTGATAAGGTCTAATCTGACCATTAGAGCAAGCCTTTCAATTTAAAAAGAAAAAAAATCTGGACAGATGCTCCTTCATTAGTCACAATGCGCTCAAAGATGCACATTTTACCCACTCTATTACATGTGGCGTAGGTCATCTTTGACCTTCAAGATGCCACTTTCTGCTGGAAAATGGGTCATTCTGATAAGGCCTAATCTGACCATTAGAGCAAGCCCTTCGGATTTTAAAAGGAAAAAAAAATCCGGACAGACGCTCCTTCATTAGTCACAATGTGCTCAAAGATACGCATTTTACCCACTCTATTACACTTGAGTTGGTCATCTTTGACCTTCAAGATGCCGCTTTTTTGCCGGTAATGAGGTCGTTCTGATAAGGCCTAATCTGACCATTAGAGCAAGCCCTTCGATTTAAAAAAAAAAAAAAAGATTTAAAAGACGGACAGACGCTCCTTCATTAGTCACAATGCGCTCAAAGATACACATTTTACCCACTCTATTACACTTGGGTTGGTCATTTTTGACCTTCAAGATGCCGCTTTTTGCCGGAAATGGGGTCATTTTCGATAAGGCCTAATCTGACCATTAGAGCAAGCCATTTGAATTAAAAGAAAAAAAAAAAACAGACAGACGGCTCCTTCATTAGTCACAATGCGCTCAAAGATACGCATTTTACCCACTCTATTACAGGTGGAGTAGGTCATCTTTGACCTTCAAGATGCCTTTTGCCTGTAATGGAGTCGTTCCGACAAGGCCTAATCTGTTCTTTAGAGCAAGTCCTTTGATTTAAAAAAAAAATCCGGACAGACGCATTAGGCTCCTTCATTAGTCACAATGTGCTCAAAGATACGCATTTTACCCACTTTATTACAGGTGGCGTTAGGTCATTTTTGACCTTCAAGATGCAGCTTTTTGCTGGTAATTAGGTCGTTCCAATAAGGCCTAATCTGTTCATTAGAGCAAGCCCTTTGATTTAAAAATAAAAAAAAATCCGGACAGACACTGCTTCATTAGTCACAATGCGCTCAAAGATATGCATTTTACCCACTCTATTACATGTGGCGTAGGTCATCTTTGACCTTCAAGATGCCGCTATTTGCCGGTAATGGGGTCATTCTGATGAGGCCTAATCTGACCATTAGAGCAAGCCTTTTTTGATTTAAAAAGAAAAAAATCCAGACAGACGCTCCTTCATTAGTCACAATGCGCTCAAAGATACGCATTTTACCCACTCTATTACACTTGGAACAGGTCATCTTTGACCTTCAAAATTCCACTTTTTGCCGTAATGAGGTCGTTCGATAAGGCCTAATATGACCATTAGAGCAAGCCCTTTGGATTTAAAAAAAAAAAAATCTGGACAGACGCTCCTTCATTAGTCACAATGCGCTCAAAAATATGCATTTTACCCACTCTATTACACGTGGAGTAGGTCATTTTTGACCTTCAAGATGCCACTTTTGCCGGTAATGGAGTCGTTCGATAAGGCCTAATCTGTTTTTTAGAGCAAGTCCTTTGATTTAAAAAAAGAAAAAATCTGGACAGACGCTCCTTCATTAGTCACAATGCGCTCAAATATATGCATTTTACCCAATCTATTACAGGTGGTGTGGGTTATCTTTAACCTTCAAGATGGCGCTTTTTCGCCGGTAATGGGGTCATTTTGCAAAGGTCTAATATGACCATTAGAGCAAGCCTTTCAATTAAAAAAGACAAAAAATCTGGACAGATGCTCCTTCATTAGTCACAATGCGCTCAAATATACACATTTTAACTACTCTATTACATGTGGCGTAGGTCATTTTTGACCTTCAAGATGCCACTTTTTGCGAAAAATGGGGTCATTCTGATAAGGCCTAATCTCGCCATTAGAGCAAGCCCTTCGATTTAAAAAGGAAAATAAATCCAGACAGACGCTTCTTCATTAGTCACATTGCGCTCAAAGATACGCATTTTACCCACTCTATTACACTTGGAGTTGGTCATCTTTGACCTTCAAGATTCCTCTTTTTTGCCGGTAATGAGGTCGTTCCGATAAGGCCTAATCAGTTTTTAGAGCAAGCCCTTTCATTTAAAAAAAAAAAAAATCTGGACAGACGCTCCTTCATTAGTCACAATGCGCTCAAAAATATGCATTTTACCCACTCTATTACACGTGGAGTAGGTAATCTTTAACCTTCAAGATGCCGCTTTTTGCGGGTAATTTTTTGCCGGTAATGAAGGATAAGGTCTAATCTGTTTTTTAGAGCAAGTCCTTTGATTTAAAAAGAAAAAAAATCTGGACAGACGCTCCTTCATTAGTCACACCTTCAAATATATGCATTTTACCCAAATCTATTACAGGTGGTGTAGGTTATCTTTAACCTTCAAGATGGCAAGCCCTTTCTGTTTTTAAAAGAAAAATATGACCATGACAGACGCTCCTTCATTAGTCAATTCAAAGATACGCATTTTACCCTCTATTACATGTGGCGTTGGTCATTTTGACCTTCAAGATGCCACTTTTGCCGGTAATGGGGTCGTTCTGATAAGGCCTAATCTGTTTTTTAGAGCAAGTCCTTCGATTTAAAAAAGAAAAAAAATCTGGACAGATGCTCCTTCATTAGTCGCCAATGCGGCTCAAAGATACGCATTTTACCCACTCTATTATTGGTGAGTAGGTCATCTTTGACCTTCAAGATGCCACTTCTTGCCGGTAAGGGGGTCATTCGATAAGGCCTTTAATCTGTTTTTTAGAGCAAGCCCTTCGATTTAAAAAAAAAAAAATCCGGACAGATGCTCCTTCATTAGTCACAATGCGCTAAAGATACACATTTTACCCACTCTATTACATGTGGAGTAGGTCATCTTTGACCTTCAAGATGCCACTTCTTGCCGGTAAGGGGGTCATTCTCATAAGGCCTAATCTGACCATTAGAGCAACGCCATTTGATTTAAAAAAAAAAAATCCAGACAAACGCTCCTTTATTAGTCACAATGCGGCTCCTTCAAACAATTCGCATTTTTACACCCACTCTATTACAGGTGGAGTAGGTCATCTTTGACCTACAAGATGCCCTTTTGCCAGTAATGGAGTTGTTCGACAAAAGGCCTAATCTGTTCTTTAGAGCAAGCCCTTTGATTTAAAAAGAAAAAAAATCCAGACAGACGCTCCTTCATTAGTCACAATGTGCTCAAAGATCCGCATTTTTACCCACTTTATTACAGGTGGCGTAGGTCATCTTTGACCTTCAAGATGCAACTTTGCCTGGTAATTGGGGTCGTTCCAATAAGGCCTAATCTGTTCTTTAGAGCAAGCCCTTTGATTTAAAAATAAAAAAAAATCCGGACTGACACTCCTTCATTAGTCACAATGCGCTCAAGATCCGCATTTTACCCACTTTATTACATGTGGCGTAGGTCATCTTTGACCTTCAAGATGCCGCCATTTTTGCCGGTAATGGGATCATTCTGATGAGGCCTCATCGGACCATTAGAGCAAGCCCTTTGATTTAAAAAATAAAAAAAAAAATCCAGACAGACGCTCCTTCATTAGTCACAATGCGCTCAAATATACGCATTTTACCCACTCTATTACACTTGGAGTTGGTCATCTTTGACCTTCAAAATGCTATTTTCGCCGGTAGTGGGGTCGTTCCGATAAGGCCTAATCGGACCATTAGAGCAAGCCTTTCATTTAAAAAGAAAAAAAATCTGGACAGACGCTCCTTCATTAGTCACAATGCGCTCAAAAATATGCATTTTACCCACTCTATTACAGGTGGAGTTGGTCATCTTTGACCTTCAAGATGCCACTTTTTGCCGGTAATGAGGTCGTTCCGATAAGGCCTTAATCTGTTTTTTTAGAGCAAGCCCTTTGATTTAAAAAAAAAAAAAAATCTGGACAGACGCTCCTTCATTAGTCACAATGCGCTCAAAGATATGCATTTTACCCAATCTATTACAGGTGGTGTAGGTCATCTTTGACCTTCAAGATGCCTTTTTTTGCCGGTAATGGGGTCGTTTTGATAAAGGTCTAATCTGACCATTAGAGCAAGCCCTTCAATTTAAAAAAAAAAAAAATCTGGACAGATGCTCCTTCATTAGTCACAATGCGCTCAAATATACTCATTTTACCCACTCTATTACATGTGGCGTGAGGTCATTTTTGACCTTCAAGATGCCTTTTTTTTGCCGAAAATGAGGTCGTTCTGATAAGGCCTAATCTGACCATTAGAGCAAGCCCTTTCGATTTAAAAAAAAAAAAAAATCTGGACAGACGCTCCTTCATTAGTCACAATGCGCTCAAAGATACGCATTTTACCCACTCTATTACACTTGGAGTTGGTCATCTTTGACCTTCAAGATGCCTATTTTGCCGGTAATGAGGTCGTTCCGATAAGGCCTAATCTGACCATTGGAGCAAGCCCTTTCATTTAAAAAAAAAAAAAAATCCGGACAGACGCTCCTTCATTAGTCACAATGCGCTCAAAAATATGCATTTTACCCACTCTATCGGTTTGGCATAGGTCATCTTTGACCTTCAAAGATGCCGCTTTTGCGGTAATGGGAGTCGTTCTGATAAGGCCTAATCTGTTTTTAGAGCAAGCCCTTTGATTTAAAAAAAAAAAAAAATCCTGGACAGACGGCTCCTTCATTAGTCACAATGCGCTCAAACATATGCATTTTACCCACTCTATTACAGGTGGTGTAGGTTATCTTTAACCTTCAAGATGCCGCTTTTTGCTACAGTAATGAGGTCGTTCGATAAGGTCTAATCTGTTTTTTAAAGCAAAGCCCTTTTATTTAAAATGAAAATTCAGGGACAAGATCCTTCATTAGTCACAATGCTCAAATATATGCATTTTACCCACTCTATTACATGTGGGGTTGGTCATTTTTGACCTTCAAGATGCCACTTTTTAAAGTCGATAAAATGGGGTCATTCTGATAAGATAGCTTTAAGCCCTTAATTTCGCCAGAAAAAAGACAAGCCCTTCATTAGTCACAATGCGCTCAAAGATACGCATTTTTAATTCTATTACATGTGGCATAGGGATCTAATTTCATTCAAGATGCCCTTTTTTGCCCGGTAATGGGTTCATTCTGATAAGGTCGCTGACCATTATAGCAAGCATTTTGATTTCTATTAAAACTTGACTGAGTTGGTCATCTTTGACCTTCAAAATGCCACTTTTTGCCGGTAATGAGGTCGTTCTGATAAGGCCTAATCTGTTTTTTAGAGCAAGTCCTATGATTTGAAAAAAAAAAAAAAAATCTGGACAGACGGCTCCTTCATTAGTCACAATGCGCTCAAAGATACGCATTTTACCCCAAACTATTACAGGTGGCGTAGGTCGTCTTTGACCTTCAAGATGCCACTTTTTGCCGGTAACGACAGGGTCATTTCTTATAAGGCCTAACCTGACCATTAGAGCAAGTCCCGATTTAAAAAGAAAAAATCCAACCTTACTATTAGAGCCAGCCCTTTGATTTAAAAAAATAAAAAATCGGACAGACGCTCCTTCATTAGTCACAATGCACTCAAAGATACACATTTTACCCACTCTATTACACATGGAGTTGGTCATATTTGACCTTCAAGATGCCGCTTTTTTTGCCGGAAATGGGGTCATTCCGATAAGGCCTAATCTGACCATTAGAGCACGCCCTTTGATTTAAAAAAAAAAAAAATCCGGACAGACGCTCCTTTATTAGTCACAATGCGCTCAAATTTACGCATTTTACCCACTCTATTACAGGTGGAGTAGGTCATCTTTGACCTTCAAGATGCCGCTTTTTGCCAGTAATGAGGTCGTTCCGATAAGGCCTAATCTGTTTTTTTAGAGCAAGCCCTTTGATTTAAAAAAAAAAAAAATCGGACAGACGCTCCTTCATTAGTCACAATGCGCTCAAAGATACTGCATTTTACCCACTTTATTACAGGTGGCGTAGGTCATCTTTGACCTTCAAGATGCCGCTTTTTGACCTGGTAATGGGGTCGTTCGATAAGGTCTAATCTGACCATTAAAGCAAGCCCTTTGATTTAAAAAAAAAAAAAAAATCTGGACAGATGCTCCTTCATTAGTCACAATGCGCTCAAAGATACACATTTTACCCACTCTATTACATGTGGCGTAGGTCATCTTTGACCTTCAAGATGCCGCTTTTTGCCGGTAATGGGGTCGTTCTGATAAGGCCTAATCTGACCATTAGAGCAAGCCCTTTGATTTAAAAAAAAAAAATCCGGACAGACGCTCCTTCATTAGTCACAATGCACTCAAAGATACGCATTTTACCCACTCTATTACATGTGGCATTGGTCATCTTTTGACCTTCAAGATGCTGCTTTTTTCCGGTAATGGGGTCATTCTGATAAGGCCTAATCTCTCCCTCTGAGCAAGCACTTTGATTTAAAAAAAAAAAAAAATCCGGACAGATGCTCCTTCATTAGTCACAATGCGCTCAAAGATACCCATTTTACCCACTCTATTACATGTGGGGTTGGTCATGCATATTTGACCTTCAAGATGCCGCTTTTTGCCGGTAATGGGGTCGTTACAATAAGGTCTAATCTGACCATTAGAGCAAGCCCTTTGAAAGAAAAAAAAAAGAAAAAAATCTGGACAGATGCTCCTTCATTAGTCACAATGCGCTCAAAGATACGCATTTTACCCACTCTATTACATGTGGCATTGGTCATATTTGACCTTCAAGATACCACTTTTCACCAGTAATGGGGTCATTCTGATAAGGCCTAATCTGTTATTTAGAGCAAGCCCTTCGATTTAAAAAGAAAAAAAAAAAAGAATTCAGACAGACGCTCCTTCATTGGTCGCAATGTGCTCAAAGATGTGCATTTCAGCCACTCTATTACATGTGGGGTTGGTCATCTTTGACCTTCAAGATGCCGCTATTTGCCAACAATGGGGTCGTTCGATAAGGCCCTAATCTGTTCTTTAGAGCAAGTCCTTTGATTTAAAAAGAAAAAAATCTGGACAGACGCTTCTTCATTAGTCACAATGCGCTCAAAGATACGCATTTTGCCCACTCTATTACATGTGGAGTAGGTCATCTTTGACCTTCAAGATGCCGCTTTTTGCCGGTAATGGGGTCATTCTAATAAGGCCTAATCTGACCATTAGACCAAGCCCTTCTAATTAAAAAGAAAAAAAATCCAGACAGATGCTCCTTCATTAGTCACAATGCGCTCAAAGATACACATTTTACCCACTCTATCACACTTGGGTTAGGTCATTTTTGATCTTCAAGATGCCGCTTTTGCGGTAATGGGTCGTTCCAATAAGGCCTAATCTGTTCTTTAGAGCAGGCCCTTTGATTTAAAAAGAAAAAAAAAAAATCTGGACAGACGCTCCATCATTAGTCACAATGCGCTCAAAGATACACATTTTACCCACTCTTTTACAGATGGAGTAGGTCATCTTTGACCTTCAAGATGCTGCTTTTCGCTGGTAATGGGGTCGTTTTGATAAGGCCTAATCTGTTCTTTAGAGCAAGTCCTTTGATTTAAAAGAAAAAAAATCGGACAAATTAGTCACAATGCGCTCAAATATACGCATTTTACCCACTCTATTACAGATGGCGTAAGTCATCTTTGACCTTCAAGATGCTGCTTTTTTGCCAGTGATGGGATCGTTCGATAAGGTCTAATATGACCATTAGAGTAAGCCCCTTTGATTTAAAAAGAAAAAAATTCTTGACATACACTCCTTCATTAGTCACAATGCGCTCAAAGATACCCATTTTACCCACTCTATTACATGTGGCGTAGGTCATTATTGACCTTCAAGATGTCTTTTGCTGGTAATTGCGTCATTCTGATAAGGCCTAATCTGACCATTAGAGCAAGCCCTTTGTTTTAAAAAGAAAAAAAATCGGACAGACGCTCCTTCTTTGAAAGACAGCTGGATCAGGAAACTGGTCATCAAACCTGTTAATGAATTGCACAAAGAGATTCATGTACTTGGTATTTTAGTTATATAATACACATTTCATAAATTTTGACTTGACATTTTGTATTTTGAAAATATGTATACCTTTTTGTTCTGTCCACCAATTCTTAAAGGCCTTGAAGCGGGGGTCATCTGGTGCAGTTGACTTGTGCATAACAAGATCATAAACATGTTTCAGAATCAATTCATCTGTATGCTTCTTGCATGCAGCTCACATCTGCCTGGTACCTAAGGCATTCTCAATATGTGTTATCCCACCTTCATGGACTCCTGTGTTACCCCCCACATTACACCAGTGGACGCAGTGAAAAGCGGCGGGCGTAGGCTAAATTTGTGACTCTGCCATGTCGTAGTCACCCTCTGTACGTCGTTGGAGCACGTCGTGGCACTCGATATGATAATCCATGTTTGTAAACATTACTTGGAAACGGCGCCGCAAGGACTCTGTGCGCGGCCTCCCCGTAGTCAAAATGCAGCGTCACGGGGCCTTATGACAACGCCACAGAGCAAATCCCAAGCCGAGCGGTGTCACCCCAACCACGTACAGAGCCTGCCACAGGGCGAATTCACAACATGCGGCCGTTGTCACAGCGGGAGACGCTTTTTTTTACATAGGAATCAATGGCGCCAGGCGGCGTCCGTTGCCTAACACGCTAATGGGTTGGCGCCGTGCGCTGCCAAACAACAGCGCCATGCAGCGGTATCGGCGGTGCCGCGTGGGACTAGGCTCGCGCGCATATAAAAGCGCGGGCGAGGGAAATAACTGTCTCTTGCTCTTCAAATTTCAAGCCACCAACACCAGCACCACGTTTGCCAAAGTTTCGAATTGAATACCACGTGGAAATTTCATTTAGATGTTACTAACATTTTGTAAGTTTAATTTAAAGTTTTTTAAAGTTTTAAAGTTTTACGAAGATTTAAAGAAAGGAAAAGCATACCATGGCCCCCAAAAGAAGAAGCTTGGAACCGGTGTAATTCGCGGGAGGTAAAAAGGAAGAAGATTGCAAAAAGCTAAAGCTAATGTTGAACAGACACGGATTCCACAACTGACGGCTCAAACTGAACCTCCTAGATCGCCAACTCCTCCAAAAGGACAGCAACAACATCAGCACCAGCCAGCGTACCATCACGTCGGCGTCCATGGAGGGAGGCCTCGTGATTGGAACCGTGACCCAGATGAGGTTGACCGCTCCCAAAAAGGAAGGGCAAAGGTTAGTAATTGATACAATTGACTAAGTTTTTTTTGGTTAAAATTAGTGGCATTTAATTTCAAGAATCTCCCTCAATGGCGACAATATAAAAGTGTTAATAATAAGATAATGAAAATTAGGTGTGGTTAAATTTGTGCTCCTGACCACGTGGCAATGGTATTTTGTGTTACTTGAAATTTTGATACAATTCAATAAGTTTTGTTGCCTATTAAATATAAAAAAGTAGTTTAGTTTAATTTCAAGAAAGCTTCCTTGCTGGCGTCAATTTAAATTTGTTAATAATATTAAACTGAAAGTCTTGTGCTAAAATTTGTTTTTCCTGACCACGTGGCCATGAGTAGTTTTTTCTTACTTGAAAGTTGAGAAGTAATTAACCTTTCCCAACTTAATGGTTAAAGTTTTTATTCAAAACTTTTTTTATAAAATTTTTAAAA